>PVJA010002451.1:0-106995 GCA_004027025.1 Myocastor coypus | reverse complement strand
TTTTGTAGCCCAGGCTGGTCTCGAACTCGCACCAATCCTCCTGCCTCAGCCTCCCGAGTGCTGGGATTACAGGCATGCGCCACCACGCCCGACTGTGACCTTGTAATTAAGTGTATGACAATAAATAATATTTAAGAATAGGCTTCCTAAAACTTTCCCCTCATTCTTAACTTTTAAACCCCATGAAAAATAATTTATTGATGACTACGTTTGGAAAATGTTGTTCCTTATATGCAGGTTTTGAGATGCAAAATTGTAAAGTCATCCCTCAGCCTCTTCAGAGAGTGTGTTTTTAATGTTCCTGCAAGAATAGCCAAATCTGGGGCTGGGGAAATAGCTCCGTGGTACAAGGCTTGCCTGGCAAGTGCAAGGTTGGGAATTTGAACCCAAGTCACACACACACACACACACACACAAATAACTAAATCCATGGATACTTAAATCTGTTGGAAATATAAGACAGCATGATATTCTCATGTACCACAAATTAATTTCAGGTTTTTTTTTTCATAATCTAATCCAATGTAAATGCTACCTATACAGGTATTAAAAATTATCATTTTCAAAATGATGAGGGGAAAGACTGTCCAAGTCAAGAATAGATGCAATGCTTATAGAACTATTTCCAATCTATGCTTGATTGAATCTGAGGATGGAAATCTGTAGATGTAGAAGATACTGTACACTTTTAAATTCTGATATATGCTGCTGAAGAAGCGTGTCACATGCAGAAAAAAATTTTCATTGTGGCTCTAGGAAACTTTACAGAGCATCATTATGGAAATTCTAAGGCAGGCAGGACAGCTCAGCAGACCAGACACCTGCCTAGGCAAACATAGGTACCCAGGGTCCATCCCTGGCACCACTCTACACCAGCCTTGCCCTGGGTACGCTGATTTGGCCAATCAAACTGGATGTGGTGGTTCATGCCTGAAATCCAAGTGCTGGAGAGGCTGAGATTGGCGGATCACTAGGAGTCAGAGCTGAGGAGAGAGAACCTGTACCAAGTGCATTAAAAAAAGAAAAATAAAATTCTACAGATCTGGTAAACAATTGGATGGATAGATATCTATCTGGGGAACACTATGTTATTCCTTGCCCAGGAGAGGTGGTACAAAATAGTTCCTGTTTTAAGCTATTAAAAGAATACAAAAATTGTCACAGAAAGGACAGAGCATTTTAGCTTACAATTGAAAGTCATAGAATTGGTCTAAATAATTGGACATTTGGGAAATGAGTATGCATTTCTTAACTCCCTTTGTAAACCACATTTCTGAGTTGTGTCAAGATGTCTCTGTTTTAGCTACAGTGGAAGAGGTTTCAGCAGGCCAATTATCACATCACAAGCAAATGCATAGGTAGATTAAAAGAAATCTGGTTAAAGACTCTGAAAACTTCAGAGGCGGCTTGAACTTGTGAGACCACAGCCCAAGAAACTATCATAGAGTGTGCCTAACTTTCTGGGCATTGCTGTGTGTGTATTCTTGGCAGGACCTTTTTCTGCACCTGAGTTGAGTCAAGAGACTTAAAGCACCAGGTAGAAAGGAATGACTAAGATACAAAGAACTCACCACGGGTTTTTAGAAAACTAACAGGAATGAGGAAAGGGCATTTTCAAAGGAATTTACAGGAATCTGAGTTTGCCACACAGACAGGACAGAAGGGTCTTGGTCCCAGATGGACAGGAAGTTGCAGGACAGAAAAATTAACAGTTGACACAGGTGTGGTCTCAACTAATTTGTTGGTAGAGTCACCCAGAGAAAGAAGATATACAGTGATTCTTTTTTTTTTTTTAATGTTTTGGCTGGTGGAGCCTTCCCTGGTGGTGGGGCACTATATGGTGCTGGGGATCGAATGGTGGTCCCTGAGGTTGTCGAAGCTTGTCTAAGCTTGTCTAAACACATGCTTTAGACCACTGAGCTATCTCACAGGCCCCATATACAGTGATTCTCTCACTTATATCAAAGGTTACAGTTCAGACAGCCCTGCAATAGGTGAAAATCAGCAAAGTAGCATATATATGCTCTATAAACCCTTTCCGTACTCTTATAAACCTTTCCCACACTTTCAAAAACACTTCTAATGTTCTTAACCATTTTCTAAACTTGTAACCTTGTAATTTTAACAACATAAGTATACTGTACCATACGGCAAAATCCCATGATGCAATGACATATCCATGATAAATAATTTAGATTAATAGTTCTTAAAAACATGCAAAACAGTGACTCTGTGAAAATGGAGCCATGAAATAGCAAGAATCTACTGTAAAACCAAGAAGAAAATAACTGAATATCATTGCACATTCTTATTGCAGTTAACCCTAAAGAGACCAAAACAAACAACAACAAAATGAACTGACGATCCCTAAGGAGAGGCATTCTTCAGTACCCTTGCAGGCTCTTAGCTTATATGTCTGTAGGGTTCACCTTAAAATTCCACTAAAATAGTATTAAAATAAATCTCACAACTATCTTAAAGCAGTTCCAAGTCTATTCAGTCCCTAACAAGATTAAGGTGAAATTTTTTTTGCTGCCTTCTAGAAAATAGGGTCATTTTTTTCTTGGGGGTGAGGGAAGGAAGCAAAAGTACTATTATTTTTCATGTACACTATTCAGTTATAACACATTAACAAAATTAACATCAGGAGGGATAAAAGGAATAAATAAAAAATGAACAGACCTATAGTTGGCTCAGAATTAGATATTAGACATCGACCTTGATATGGATTAATTTAAATAATTATCATTCTCTTCTGTTTAAAGAATTAGGGGACTGAAAGAAGTATGAGAACTAACATTAACAGAACATAAAAATATACAGAAGGATAAATTTGAGTCTTTTGTAGGAAGATGAATGCATCCTGAGATAATAAAATTAAGTGAAAAAAAAACATTAATTTGGATAACACATGGTTTCCCATATATGAGATTCCCAACTATGATAATTTAAAGATACATTGGGAGATAATAAGGAGAAGGAAAGAAAAAAATTAAATGTGTTATTTATGTATAGCATCTTCCCCCAATGAATGTGGTCATTATTAGTGAAAATATATATTAATAAAATTTTATTTTTTAAAGAGAGTACAAATTAGAATTAGAACAAGCAAATGATACAGAACTTCACTTAAAAAGTGATATGAATGTCACAGTATTTATTGCAATACTTTCTCTTCCAATCAGTTATTCATATTATCAGATATATACATGCAAAAGTGGAAGAAGAAGGAAAAAAAGGAAAGAAATATATATCTATCCTAACTCTCTTGTGTGTGTATATATATATTTTTTTCTTTTTATAATTTTTAATACTAGGAAAAAAATTCATACCATTTCTTAAAAGTAGGTTACGTTTCAGACAGCCTATTTTTAAGAAGGTTGAGAATGTAAGTTAACAGACCAAAAATTGGAGAAAAAGAAGGGCTACAAAGATAGCCTACATTTTGTCCCTAGCCCTTCAAGGTCAGTGAGGACTCAAGACAAAAGAGAACCTGTGCTGTAACATTCTATAACTCAATGGTGTCCCAAATTTTCTGATCAAGGAGATTATAGGATCTCAAAGGAAAGGGATAAATGAAATACAGTGTGTCTAAGGAGAGTTACCTAGAGAAAAAATATTCTCTCAGGCTTTCACAGAAAGCAAAACTGGTCAAGCAATGGCCGTGACTTATCCTGATGGCTGACACTGACAATAGTTCTACAAAGTACTGTACATGGTTCCAAAATTAATCCTGAGGGGATTTGACCTTGGAAGATACAAAAGATGAATATTTTGTTATACAGGTCTTGTTTTGATTTGCCCTTGATCACCCAGCAGAAAAGCTTAATTATGAGGCATAAAACACAGAGCTAGATTAGTATGATGACCTAGGTAACCTTCAAGCAGAGAAGCTTCGTGATACTATTACCCTATAACATAGGTAATTGATCTTAACATCACTGTCTTCCTGAATATCAAACATATTAGACTTAGCTTGAAATTGGTATTTTCCATCAATCATTGATATTCTAATAAATCTCTATAGAATGTGATAAAAGCAGTTACACATTTTCATGCAGACATTTAGAAATCCAAGAATGTACAAAATTATAGCCTGTCAAGCTTCTGGTATTTTACCTAGTCAATTACTCAAAATCAACACCTCTTTTTTGTTGTTGTTAGTCAAGCATTTACATCAGAGAGGGTACAGCAGTAATTGAGTTTACATTAGAAGCAGTACACATCTAAAAGACAAGATGACAGTCATTTCAAACATATTTTTAGCATGGCACATTGGTGTATTAATGTGAAAAATATTTTGAAGGTTCTTAGAACCAATATCTGATTCATCCTGTGTGCAAAAGTGCATGGTTTTGTTCCTGCCATGTTTCTTCTCTTTTGAGATCTTTTCTTACATCTTCACTAGCTGAAATGGTATCTTTAAGGGCTGAAAGTCTGTTTTCTCTTTCATTGAAATGATTTTCCAGCTTATAATTGAGGTTTTGAGTTCCTGTATGGTCCTTTGAATCTGCTTCATACATTCTATGTGTTTCCTATATTTCAAATTCATGGATTCCATCACTTTCTATTCTCTTCTATTTTTTTTATCAGTATCTTCTTTAGGAGCACTTAATACCTCCTTTATTATAGGTATTATTTCTTCTTTTACTTCAGAAGTTATTTCTGATCTAATTTCCTCTACACCTTTCTGCAGTTGTTCCTTTACTTCAGATGCTATCGTTTCAGAGATTTCAGGTGTGTAATTTCCAATTTCATCTACGCTATTGTCTCCTGTATTTGTTCTTGGTGGGCGTGAGGCCTGAGAGTGCATCTTGCTCCCTCTCTTTGTCATTTTGTATAGCCGTCTTCAGACCTTTGCTGTGGAGCTTTGGTAGAGTTCTTACCTTAGCACCAGATCTGGATCTATCAAGTTCAAACTTGTCCAGGCGGGTGTGGCTTGGATCTGGCTGCTGAGCTCCACTTCTTCATGTTGCAGCCCTTGGAGGTGAACCTGCTGTACTCCTCCGGCAAGATGTTCTGCTCCTGGATCGGCTGGGTGGGCCTTGTCTCTAGTCTCTCTGCAGGGAGTTCCGCAGCAGTTTTCCCCACTGGGCCTGCCTTATGGATGAAATTCTACTCACATCCCTGGCTTTGTTTCTGGGTCAAATGAGTTTCCAGCGGGCCCCCAGCAGTCTCACTCGTGTACAGTACCTGGCTTCTGGGTCGAATGAGATTTTGGTGGTCCCAGGGCAGTCTCAGTCACAGGCCAGTCCTGGGTTCTGGGTCTAATGTGTTTCTGACAGGCACAAGGCAGTTTCGCTCACATGCAGGGTCTGGTTGCTGGGTCAAATCTCCCTTTCAACTTCATTGAAGATTTTGAGAAAAGTTGGCATTAAATGTTCTCTAAATTTCTTTTGTAATTCTGCTGTGAATACATCCCAACCAGACTTTTCTTTGTTGGTAGGTTTTTCATAACACTTTCAGATTTGTTTCTCATTATTGTGTTAATCAGAATATATATATTCTACAGGGTCTCATTACACAGATTGGACTCATAGTGATACTCCTGTTTTCAGTCTCCCAAGTGCTGGGATATCAGGTGTGTGAACCGTCTCAGCGCACCACAGGGGTGGGGCAGACACAGCATGCCAGGGATTGAACCCCTAGCTTCTGCATCTATCTAATCAAGCAACTTAATGCACTGAGCTATCTGCCTGGTTCTTTCTGTAACCTATTGACTCAGCTTTGGCATTTCATTTGTACCTAGGAAACTGTCCCTTTCCTCTGTATTTTCCATCATGTGGGAGTAAAGATTTTGGAAGTAGGTATTGAAGAATTTCTGAATTTCTCTAAAGTCTGTAGTGATATCACCTTTTTATTCTTTATTGCCGAATTTAGTTTTTACTTTACTTTTTAAAAAAGTTAGGTTGGCTCAGGGGTTATGAATTTAATTTATTATTTAAAAGAACCAGATGTTTAATTCATTTACCTTTGTAGTTTTTCTTCTTCTCCAAAGTATTAATTTCTGCTCTAATCTTTATAATTTCCAGCCCTCTCTTTTCTTTGAGCTTGACTCGCTCTTCTTTTTTCTAGGATCTTGAGGTGCAGCATAAGATCATTTATTTGGATTGTTTTGTTTTCTTAATGTGAGAATTTATTGCTACAAATTTTCTTCTTCAGACAGATTTTATTACATTCCACAGGTTTCAGTAAGTTGTATCTGCATTTTTATTTGATTTTAAATACTGTTAATTTTGTCTTTAATTTCATCTGTGACCCAGTGGTTGTTTAGGAGGTTGTTATTTAATTTTTGCTTATTTATGGTGAGCTTGTAGTTTCTTTTGTCAGTAATTTCCAGCTTTATTGCACTATATTCAGATAGTATGCATAGGATAATTTCAATTGCTTTATACATACTTAAGAATGGTCTGCATGCTGGTATGTGGTCTATTTTGGAGAATGTCCCATGTGCAGCTGACAATAAAATATGTATTCTGTTGTTGCTGGGTGGAACACTGTAAAGGTCTACCAAGTCAATTTCTTCATAAGTTAGGTTTATTTCTCCTATTTCTTTGCTGATAATTTGCCCACTATCTCTTTGTGACAATGGCATGTTAAAGCTCCCCCATTACTATCGCATTATTGTTCATTTGATATTTCATGACTGTTAAAATTTATCAGATGTGGGACAGTGCTCCTACATGGAGTACATATATATATCTATAATTATTATCTCTTCCTCTAGTAGCTTTCCATTAACACATATGTAGTGACCTTCTTTAACTCTTTGGATGATTTTGGTTTGAAGTTGATATTGTCAGAAACCAGGATAGCTACCACTGCTCTTTATTCATTTCCTGTGGCATGGATAATTGTTTTCTTCTCTCTCTCTCTCTCTCTCTCTCTCTCTCTCTCTCTCTCTCTGTTTCTATTTTGAGGAAGGGTCTACAAGTAATCAGAGTCTCACTGCTAGAATTGGACTCATGGTGATCCTTCTGTTTACAGCTTCCCAAGAACTGAGATTACAGACACATGCCCAGTCTCAATTACTGTCTCAGTGTGCCCCAGGGCTTGGGGTGGCACAGTAGTTCTGGGGATCAAGCCTATGACCCCTGCACCTGCTAGCAGAGGGTTGTTTTTCTATTCTTTGAATTTAGTCTGTGAGTTTTTTTTTTTAGTTAAATGTGTTTCTTGTATGCACTATATTGTTGGATTTTGTTTCTTAATCCACTCTACTAGTCTGATCATTTAGATTGAGGCCGTTTACATTGATGACTATAACTGATACATACTGGCTTCTTTTTTATGTATCAATACAGGATGTACCAGGTTTCACTACACAGATCATACTCACAGTGATCCTCCCATTTACAGCCTCTCAAGCACTGGGATTACAGGCCCACCCCAGTATGCCTAGTCTCAATCACCATCTCTTTGAGCCCTGTGGTTGGGGCCCATACAGCATGCCAGGGATAGAACCCAGGTCCCTGTGCCTGCCTAAGCAGGCACTTTAGTCCACCAAACTATCTGGCTGGCCCCATGTTGACTTATCTTTGTCGTGTTATTTTCCTGTTATAAGCTCTGTACTGCTTTTCCTCTTTCTAATTACGTGGTCTCTTTGGTGGTTGCTTTATGTTGACCCTGAAGCAATGATCACTTCTGTCTTTTTCTGTAATATCTGTCAGTACTCTTTGTAGTGTTGGCTTGATGGTCATGAATTCCTTCAATTGTTCTTTGTCATGGAAGGATCTTATTTAAACTTTGAACTTGATAGGTAGTTTTGCAGGTAATATCAATCTGGGTTGGAAGTCATTTTCTTTCAGGACCTGAAATACTTTAATCTCTTCTTAATTTGATGGCTTATGTGGAGAAATCTGCCATGACTTTGATGGGCATTCCATTGTAGGTGATCTGTTTATTCTCTGTAGCAGTTTTTACTGTTCTATCATTTTACTGCATTTCTTTCTTTTTTTTTTTAATTATGTATTCTGAACAGGATCTCACTTCCTAGAACAGGAATTATAGGTATGCACCACCACACTCAGACTTCATTTGCTGTATTTCTGAGATCTTGAATATTATGTGTCTAGGCGTAGATTTATTTTGATTATGGCTGTGTGGAGTTCTATGTGCCTCACTTATAGGTGCGTCACCTTCTTTTCTCACGTTCGGAAAGTTTTCTGGTAGTACTTCTGCAAATAGTCTTTTATATCATTTGTGTATCTCCTGCTGCCTCATTGACATTTATTATTTTATGTTGTTTTTCTTATCATCATCTAATAGCTGATAAATTATTTCCTGATTCCTTGTTAGTTTTAAGAGATCTTTTATTTCACATTCATTAGCTACAACACTGTCTTCAAGATCTGAAAGTCTACAGTTTCATTCATGTTGTTTTGCCAGCTTTCAATAGAGTTCTTAATTTCCTGGATAGCTGTTTGAATCTGTTCCATAAATTCTAGTTGTTTCTTGTGTTGTTCAATCAGTGCTTCTATCATTTTTCTATTCTCCTCTATTTTTGTATGTATATCTTAATAGACCTGAGAGATCATTTCTGACCTTATTTTTTCCTATAGTTGGATGTACTTTCTTCTTTACATTAATTGCTACCTTTCCAGAGATTTCAGGTGTGTGATTTCAAAGTTCTTATATGTCTTTGTCTCCACAGTTTGTTCTTAGTTGGCTAGAGCATTGAGATTGCCCTTTGCTCTTGCATTTTGACATTTTTGAAGTTCCCAGTAATCACCCAGATAGAGTCCAACAGGCTGGCCAAAGTGCACCAAAGTTCTTAAATGGTCCTCAGAAAGCTCCACACCCATGTGCACTAGACCCACATATTATAGCTTTCCTGTATCCCACAGTCTACTCAGAAACCACTTAAGTTCTTAAAAGACTGGACCAGCACCAGGAGAGAACTCCATGCCTGCATGCAGGGGCCTAAGGAAAGTCAGTATTTATGAGAGTTTCACAGGCTTCTGAGTCTGTCAAAGTTCTTAAATGGTGCTTCCACCCCTCAATGCACTGGGCCCACAAATTACAGCTCTTCTAATTAAAAAATTTAGACTAATAGAATGAAAACTAGAATACAATAATGTGTATATAACTGAAAAAGTAATGACTTCAATAGCTCAATGGAAGCATTTAACAGCAGTTAGATGCACTTGAAGGAGTGATTAGTAAATTAAAAGACAAGCCAGCTGAAAATATTTCATGAAAATGCTGAGAGCATAAACAGCCTCATAGGATTTGCTTAGAAGAGGAACATGAGTCCTTGGCTCTTTCAAAAGACTGATTTTTAAAAATATGTTGTTAAAAATGTTTTAAAACAGCTTAAGGGCACTTAATTTCAGAGCACATCTTTTATGCTTTCCTTTTATTCTAGTGAAAAAAAAAAAAAAGAAATTCCCCTCCAATCATTGGAAATTATCTGGCGTTATGTTTTAAGCAGATACCACCCAAGTATATTTAGGCACAGATCAGATTATAGATGTTTACAAATAAGCAAGTGCATTACTACATAACTCTGGAAAAATAGAAACTAAGGATATATCACTTATGTGTTATAACTCACTGTGCCTTCAGAAACAACTAGAATGATGATTATAGCAGTGACATTTTGAAAGATATCTTTTACTGAAGAAAATTCAACCCTTACTAGTAATGCCCACTAGAAATTAGTAGGAATCTGTCTCAATTAACTTTCTTTCTGTAGTAGAAATCACTGAAACTCAATTAGATTACATATGTTTGCATCTAGTTCCCTAAATAATATTTTGCTCTCTTTCCTACCTACTTCTATTGGGCAAGTTGAATTACTATAGATGAAATTACATGATCAAATAATATGGTTTCATATAATTTCTAAATCCCTGGAAAACTGGTATTTAAAATAGTTTGGAAATCAAATTATATTCCTTACAAAGACTTTTTCACGAAGGTAGAGTATAATTCTAGAGGATTGGTGGAGAAATAAGATGAAGAAATTTCATATGGTTCTCCAAGTAAAAACCACGGCATAAATTCATTTTTAGTCCCAGGGTTTAGATAGATGGTACTATTATTTCTCTGAAGAATACAACATCTGTTCTGTTATTAATTACTGAGTATTCAGCTGTAAAATAATGTGGTAGAAAGGCAAAGGTAACCAAGCAATCTGATATCTGTGTCAAAGAAGCAGTAGTTAAGACCAGTGGACTCTGTGTGACCTTCACATTATGAAATAAACAGTAACCATTAGTCTCATTATTCTCCCCATAATTCCATGCCTTGTGACTGGCTTTGTGTCCTGGAAACCTCATTTGACCAAGCAAGTTAGAGTGGTATAAAGTAAGTAGACAGGAAGCTGGAGAGGAGCTTGAAGCAAAAGACTCCAAAATAGCAATGAGCATGAGCGCCCCAGAAGGTAATTGGGCATTTCCTCACCCAGTGAACTGAAAAGAGTCACAATTACTTTTCTTATGTGGTGGAACCACAGCACTAGAAAATCTGATTAAATGACTCACAGTCAGAAGAATGCATTTGACCAGTTCAACAGAAGTCACTGTAATTAAAATGAAATATGCATTTCTCCTTTAAGATTCATGACTGAAGCTACAGCTCAGATATTGGAGGTACAAAAGGTTTATTTCTGTCCTTGTAGTATATGGTTAAGGCAAAATATCATTGGGGTTCTTCAAGACATTCATAACAGTGTATTCATTTAGTTATGGGGAAACTATTAGAGAAATTATTTATCTAGCTATTTTTAGGAAAAGAATAAACTCTGTTCTGAAGACTCCACACTTTTGCCTAGAATTGTCAAGCATTTTATAGGCTCTGCAATTGGACGTGAGCAGCTCTTAATGAAAGCTGCACATCCAGCTGCTGTGGGACTCGGTCTGCAGCTTCAGAGGCCCTTCTATTAGGAGATCAACTACACCAAGTTTCCCAGAGAGACCCTTGTCGCTGCAATTCAGATGCAGGGACCTTTCACAATCCTGCATCTGGGAGGGAAACTGTACTTAAGAAAATATTTGGCCCTGTGCTGTAGGAAATTTTTATTTTAGCATGTGATAACTTTTAGCAATCCAGCTTAATCATGAGAAATCCCAACTGTGTTTCTTTGGGGGTGTATAGTAAACGTCAAGTGTTTTTGCTGCTACCATATTGATGCCTTCAGCTCACTATTTCTTCTTTTGCGCCTGCAATAATCTGAGGTTGAAGTTGCTGTGATTGCAGAAGTGACGGAGTAGAAAACTTAGATAATGGGATCACGAGAACAGCGAGAGGTCTTGAATGAGGCTTGAGAAACTTCTATTGTATAGTGAGCATAGTAAAAGGAAAACTTAGCTTGCCTCAGTAGGTTTGGGATCAATTTGGAACACACAGAGTCGTTGACAATGCAAGTATCAGCTGCTGACTCATTTTTTTTCTCCATACCTTTGAGGTTGGGCAAAGTTTGAAAGAAACTCATGCGTATGAAGTAGAGGTCTATGATCATTCCCAGAAAAGTCTGTCCTGTCCATCCTGAAGATTTCAATCCAAAATGCTATGTTTTCCAACCACAAATAAAAATATTGCTTTGTTCTAACCAATTATTCTCATCTTTATACTACAGATTAGACCCTAAACATCCCACACATCCAGAAGCACAGTTAAATTTATTGATGGATAAAAGATTTCAGACAGTAGGTAGTAAACATGGATGCTACAATTGAACCTAATATGTGGTATTCCATTTTATACACATTAATACACTGAGAGAGAGAGAGAGAGAGAGAGAGAGAGAGAGAGAGAGAGAGAGAAACGCAAGATACCCCACATTTCTGATGTTAAGGGAACTCGTGAGAGGTGACTTGTGAAGGCGGGGAAGAGGAAGGGGAAGATGTGCTTTCAAAAGAAGAGGAAATGGTTACAGAAAAGCTTTTATCATCTCACCACTGGTATGCTTGCAAACTAAAAAGGAGCACTGGGGCCAGACACAGTGGCCCACACCTGTAATCCCAACACTGCATAGGACTGAGGCAGGAGGCAAAGCCAAACCCAGCCTGGGAAATTTAGAAACCCTATCTGAAGATGTATGTCAGTATGAACCCCCCTGATTAAATCACCAGAACTCCTCAGGGAAGGAGGTATTTGCAAGCAGATGGACCCCGCCAAAGAATTAGAAAAGATGGAGAGACAAGTCCAAAGATTTCAGGGCCTCATTTCATTTGTTTTGAAATCATAAATTATATTACAGGAGTTCTTAAGATTAATACATTTATTGAGTGAAAATATAAATAACTAATTGAATATAGGGGTTTAGAAAAGAAACATGCCAAACACTATTTTTTTAATTTTAATGCAAGAATGCATACATCTTCTCATCTTCTTTTTTTCTTTTTTATTATTATTATTATTTTTTTTATGTTATGGCAGGCTCAGCCTGCTCTGGGGGAGGGGCTGGTGCAGCATGTGGTGCTGGGGATTGAACCAAGGTCCTTGTGGTTGCCTAAGGTTGCTTAAGGAGATGCTTTAGACCACTGAGCCATCTCATCAGCCCCCAAACACTATTTTAGATGTATTTTCTCATAATACAATTGGACATGTGAGGGGAATCATCAAGGGCCCTCTAGAAAGAATTTGATTATGTCAGATATAGTACAGAGAGATATCATTAATGGATAAGAAGGAGCAAACTTTTGTAGAGGAAGAATAAAAATCAGATGCAAACAATGATTGTGCTTTGCGAACTGTGAATTAGGGGACATGCATTTAGGCCAAGTCCTCCATAGGTAGGGAGGAGCCATGAGTGGTCACTGGAACCTCTAGAAGGGCTGAGCTCATACACACATTGGGTACGCGACTGAGAACCCAGTGTTCTCTGAGATGAAAATATACCTTCAAACCACAGGGGTTCCAAATCTGAAACCACTCTTGAAAAGACCTTATAGCAAGTTGGCTAAGGAAATGACTAACGAGTCACAACTGTCCAAGATTAATTCCTTGGACTTGTACCTATGGCAGTGCAACTTGAAACAAATTTTTTCATCATGATTTAGTGATTCAATTTCCTTTAACTTAAAATGTGCACAATAATAATTTCTTCATGGAATTTTTGAAAGAATTACAGTCAGTGTGCAAAGCACTGCAAACAGTGCATGGGACATTTGCTGTCTTTGACTTAGCGCTTCAGTCCTCACTCCCCAACTCTTTCTTCTGCCCTTCTTCATTCCAGCCAGGTCTTCTCATGAGAGAGTCAGCTCTCAGCTTGTGTCTTCTCCTCACAGCATCCCCTGCAGAAACAGTTTAATTCCTCTCCATAGAGATGGTCCTTGACATTGATAATTCTCTTTAAGATTTTTATTTGAGCAATTGTGGGAAAGCAGTAGCTATGCAGCAGAAACCATACTAGCTTAATCTATTCTTTAACTCATGACATGCAGGAAGGTTCTGATGATGCTGGCTAACTCTGGTTCAGCCCAGTCATGTGATCCCAGGAATAAAAATCACTATTCTCTATATCTTGCTAAGCTAGGATGATGGTAGGTAAGATACATTAAGTGCATGTTCAACCGATAACGTGCTATATGTTAAATGGGATGTAGCTCCATTGCAAAGTGAGCACCATCCATTGTAAGACGTTCTCACTCTACTTACAACTGCACTGATTTTTAAGCTACATTCAAACACCTTGCAAGTAGAGGTACATGGCCAGAAAGATGACTCTTCCTGTGAAGTCTCGGTCAGGCTCCCACCCACAAGCTAGGGACTGAGTGCAATTCCATACAAACTGCAAGAAAAGCATAGAGTAGGAGCTTTCTCTATGGAACATTGAAATACAGTTTCCAGAGAAAGACAAAATAGATTCAAGGTAGGTTAAAAACAACGGAAGTATCTCATCGCCATGAAAAGCAAAGACCAGACATGACGACACAATGCTTGGGAACACTTGGTGACACACAATAGAGGACATTTTAGTTTTTCAATAAAGCTTTGTGTTGTCTCTTAGAAGCATGAAATTTGTCACCAAAAGTGTCAAGCTGGAAAGCTTCTTTACAGTGGCCAATGTTTTTCCTTAAATTCATAATTCTGCCATCTACTGTAGGCTTGCTGGTGTGATGCATTGTGTTTCATTTACTTGCTTTGGAATCTGACTACTTGCCAGATCATGGATTCAGAGAATGTAAAGTCACTGCTACTTGAAAATAAAGGTCTTGGTCTCTGTGCCTCCTGGTGAAGCATCTTTTTCCATGTCCTTTCTTCTTACTGGCTTTCCTCCTAGTCAGTGTTCACCTACGTCAATAAACAAGTCAAAGACATATTTGAGGCTCTTATTTGTGCAATGCTTTGAAGTCACACCACCCAGACAGCTCCCTGTTGGAGCTAGGAACCAATTGCCATCTCCTATTGATCGCAGAGGATAGTCCATCATTCCTAGGTCAGGCCCAGGTGCTTAGGAAAGCTAGCATGTCTTTGAATGAATGGCATCTCTGCCCATTGGTTGCAACACACACACACACACACACACACACACACACACGTTTTACTTTAGACCAATGCATCTCCTCCGCGTTCCTGGCACTTTTCTAGCCTCTCCTCTGTCACATTTTTCTCATTTCCCAAACTTTGCCCCTTTCCTCCTGCTCTGTCCGTATTCTCCAGCTTCACTGGATTCCACCAACTTATTCTGACTTTCTCTCTGTCATGATCATTTAATATGGATGAACCACACAGTCCAGTCTTTGATTCTAAACATTTTTTTCTTTTTTCAAACATTTACATAACTCTTTATTCAATTAATAACTAATGAATAACAGCCAAGCTATGAAATTGTGCATATAACTTCAAGCTATTCATTACACACAGTGCTGGTCCAAGCCTATTTGGCTTGCATTTTTTATTTATTGTCCCACAGCACCTTGTCTAAGGGCGGACACATGACACTCAGTGGATTGATTTTTCTAATACCTAAAATGTTAGCTTTCTCCATTTTTTTCTGAAACTCTGAGTAAGTTGGCTGGGGGCTGTAATACCATCTTTCTGTTTCCCTTCTCTGCTTTTGCTGCTGTTCTACAAGAGCATAAAATCAATTAAGGCTCAGTACTGAGTCTTATCTAAAATATTCTGGGGTCATAAAGCAAGGACTTCTTTTATTGCCCTGTCATATTTCTATAGAGAGCAAACTAAACCTACTATTAGAAAGAAAATGCAATCTGCTCTAGAAGTTTTCCCAGCATATAAAAGAAATCATAAATTCTCACTTTTCTGAGTTACAGTACAACTGCAGTCATCCAAATTTACGCCTCTGAACAGAAGTACAATTCCCATCCCCATCAGCTCCTGTCTTCTCTGTTACCCTGCTTAATTTACGGTTATTCAATAGCAATTAGAGCAATACTATTGCCCCAGTCAGTTGCAACTGAAAACCATTACACACCAACAGCTACTTGGGGATGAGGTGGGGAAGAAGAGTAACTGCGATCTCTCATGCACCTCAGAGTTGCTCTCAGAGGTGAGGGCTGATGGAACGGGCAGGATCTACAAAGAGGAAGAGTCCAGGAGCTGGACTGGAGTGCAGGGGGCGGGATCGGGAGCAGCTCTGAGCTCCTGACACTCTCTATACTGTCTCTCTTACGTGGAGCCGAAGCAGCAATTGATTTTGTAGCTGTCCGCCGGCCTCAGCGTGCTGCGCACGTTCTGCAACCTATCTGAAATTATTTCATTGCCTTACTCACCTGGAAAAGGAAAGAAAAAAGTAGAGAGTGTGAGAGGGTGGCAAGTGACTAAAACAATAAACTGGAGTCTTGCTCTGCTGTTCTGTTCTGATACTGCCATTCTGAATAACCCAAGAGAACCGTTGGAGACTCAATTCTGTAGCTAACTAGCAGCCACGATAGGAGTGTGTTGGCCAAGATGTGAGAGGGCTGGGTGACTGTCCTGCCCCTGTTCTGTTTAGCAGTGAAAGTGAGGCAAACCCTTAGACTCCTGCTGTGTTGTCCCTTTTGCAAAAGTCAGAGCTGGAAACTAAAATTTTTACAGACCTTTGAAAGCATCAGGCCAACTGATAACCCAGGAAGGACTTACAACTACAACAGCTAGGGTATTCCTAGCTGGGAGGACAACTTTTAAAATGCAGATTCAGATTTTAGAAATAAACAGAACATCACTTTCCAACTCTAGCATGTGCCCCTTGAAGAAATGATCTCTAAATCCTTTACTGCTCAGGCATTCTTTGAAATTGAATTCCTAGAGAGTGGATCCCCACCTGCGCAACTCACCAGGGGAGCAGAGTACCTGATAAAGGGCCTGGGAGCAGTAGCTGCAGATTGTCCTTAGCTGAATGGCTGCCGACTCTCTTTTAATCTCTGACTGCACAGAAGAGGGCTGCGCTTCAGTACTCGACTGCTCACCGCTGACAGTTCTCGGCTTTCATCTGTTCAATCACTTGCTTTCCCATCCGTCTGCCTTTCTCTGTGCTGGTCCTGTCTGAGGCTGTAGAAAGCACAATCATGTGGAATTTTACTGGAAATGCCTACGAGCATGAAAACTTCCAGGAGAAAAAGATAACACAACGAAGAAGCCAGGGTTCCTGCAGCAACCCTGCCCAGGTACACCTTCATTGTTTTTTGTTTGTTTGTTTGTTTGTTTTTCTTTCAAGAAACAATCAACCCCTCTGGCGTAGGTGATCCTGGCTGGAATTTCAAGGTCTATAATCCTTTGAGTTCAATGGCTTTTTCTCTGTCTGTTGTCCCTACAGAACAGTCCCAAATTCTGAGCTACTTCCAAGTTATTGCCAGACAACTCTATAGATCACTCAACTCCCTGGAGGGGCTGCAGAGCAGGAGCTCTGTTAAAATGAGGCAGATTCACATTCTGTGCGGCTCCAAGGAAAGTGCTATTATTTGTCTCCTGACCACACAAAATGCTCACTCCCTCTCATGCCTTGAATGCAAATCCAGCATTTCTATAAAACCTCAGAGGTCTTCATGGAATCCTTCCCGGTTTAAAAACCATCAACTCCAGTCCCTGATATATACATGCAGTCTCCTACACTGTAGATGAACGACAAGCATTAGGGACTTTGGAGATGGCTTCCCATGTGTTCCTTACATGATAGAAAATGGGCAATGTGTTAGATATTGGGCCCCTCAAATGAACTTTTTTGTGAACACCTACTTGCCTTCATCCAAGGCCCGAAGCTATACACAGTTCTTTAATCACCTCCTGGAAAATAGATCTCAAATCTGTAGCTCTTGGTGCCCCAATTGTGTAGGTTTTCTGCATTGATTTATCTACAAATAACTGAATGTGTGTGTGTTCATGCACATGCATGTATGTGTTTCTGTGCAGTTCCATCGTGTTCAATATAATGCAATCAATTCAGGAAACCTGGAATCAGAATGTCTTGCTTCCTTCCCTGAATTGAATAAAGCCCAACATTACCTTATTTTAGCTGACTATAGTATGTTCCCATAGATGGGTCATTTAAGCAACAGAAATCAATTTCTCAAATTTCTAGAGGCCAACTCCAAAACAAAGCTGCCAACACGTCCTGTGTCTGGTGTGATTCTACTTTCTGATTCTCATAGACTTGTATTCTTGTGTGACCTTGCATTATAGAAAGCAAGTTCTTCCACCTCTTCTTAGAAAGCCTCTAAACCCTTGAAAATGGCCCCATTCTTCAGGACTTCATCTAAACTTAATTTCCTCCCTAAAACCCAAGCGCTTATATCACCATACTGGCACTGGTATTTTATGATATCACAAAGGAGGAGGCATTCAATCCATAGCACATGGGAACCACCTCTGGGAGATGGCTATGTGGTGGGGATATAGCCCTAGGTTACTTAATTACTGGGATATATTCAAGACATGGGCCATTTAAGTAATTTCACCACTGGGCAAGCAGAAAGCTTAGTTCTACAAACCTACAGGCTATAAGTGCATCAATGCTTTTGCCCTCTTGATATAATCAAAAGATGTAACAAGTATGAAGCCACTGAAGTTATAACAAGAAATCTTGGTTCAGAGAAAACTTTCCTTTGGTATGAAGTGAAAGATTATATTCTTCCATAATAGTAAAATTATAAGTATGGTATATATGTAAAACTTTATCAATATTACATACTGTAAAGAATTGCATATGCTCTAACTTTTCAGGGGACTGCTGTGCTCTCTGCAGCTCATGTGATGGGCATTGCTGTATGGTGAGTACAGCAGGAATCTTTCAGAGCAAAGCAGGAGTCTCTGCAGACAATGGATGGTGGATAGGATCTGCATGGAGGGAGGCATGCGCTCGTTAGGCAGAAAGAAACCATTTTGTTTTTCTAGTAAGAAATTTGTCTGACCTTGGGGAAAGGAGCTTGTAGAGGCCAAACAGAAACATAAGGAGTTCTAGCAGGTAGAATGAAAAGTACTGGGAATAACTTCAAAGACCAGGCAAAGTCCTTAAGGTCTGACACAGCAGACACAGACTGATGCAAAATTTTGGGAAAATAGTTGCTGAGGGCTGAGATAATATCCAGTTTTGAAACTAGAACTACAGGTAATCAAATCTAAATTAAATTCCTTCCGCTGCCTTGGTACCTTCCTTTTAGAATTAAGGAAAAGAGGTTATGTAGTCACCACTACTTGGAACTTGAGGAACAATGTTTTCTTATGCTCGCATGATGGAAGTTAGGTCACACTGACGATAAAAATGGATCTCTGTGACTTTCAATTTTCCTTCATTAATCAGTGTTTGTCAGCATTTACTGCTATAGGTATTAGAATGACTGTATTTTTATGGACACACTCTTTTACAGTTCATGTCAGAGTCATGCTTTGATAGTCTTTTGTCTAAGTCTCAACATTTTTTTAAAGAGAGTACAAACTAGGGTTAAAACAAAAGAAATGCCAGTGATACAGATTTTCACTTAACAAAGTAATGTGAATTTCACAATAGTTGTTGTAACATTTAGTGTTATCTTCCAACCAGTTAGTCGTATTACCATATATATGCATATAAAATTAGAAGAAAAAAGGATAAAAGAAATAAATGTATAAGAAATTAAGAGGACAAAAAAGAGAAACATTTTTTTTTAAAAAGAGAGAGACAAAACCAAGTATGAACTGCTCCTCTCCACAGAAAAGCAGAAATGCGCGTTACAGTTGTCCAAGCCATCCTTCTTGCATATGTAGATACAACTCTCTCCACGACTCCCTCTCCTGTCCTTCTCCTCAACTCAGTAACTCTTTCCTTTTGAATGAGTTCGTTCCTTTTTACTGATGTCAATTTTACCCTTCAATTTCCGTTTTTCTCTTTGACGTTCTCAGGCAGGTCTGATTTATTTTGCTTAATAGTACGTTCTCTAGTTTCGCCCATTTAGTGACAAAAGACTCAAAGTCTCAACATTTTTTCTGTCAAAGAGGTTAATATGCTGATCAGTGTGCGGAATCAGTAAATACAGCAAAGGAATGTATTTTGCCTAATAAAGAAGAACATGTCCCTCGGTAGCTTCGAGAACTGAAGTCTCCCTCAGTGTGAAGCTGTGTAGGGAGAGACATGAGAGGAGAAATCACAGCCAAGCCGAAGCCGTGTGCTCTCCGGCACATATTCACACTCTAGCAGTTAGGGGTCATCACACTACGCCTTTCTCGGGGTGTGAAAAGTCTGTTTTAGAATCTTTACATGAGGAATGGAGAATGGAAGCATTTATCCGCCAAATTCAAATCCCTATGGGTTGTCAGTTATTCGTAGTGTTATCAGACCACAGCCATTCTCGGAAGCCCTGACAGCTGACTTCCTCTCTCTCTGAGTACTCCAGGCAAGCCTGTCCACACCCACACGTAAAGACACAGTCACCTTCACTGTACTGATAGAGAGGTGCGCTGAAGTGACATGAAGCGTTCAGACTTTCTGCTGGAGGAAATATGTTTTGCTTAAATGTGCAAGACAAGGTTATCACAGAAAAGTTACTCAAAAAGAAGTTAATCAAAGGAAGGCTTTATAAATGTGGTTAGGGATGGGTAATGAGATCTAAAAATAGTCATTACTCTACGGATTCTTGAAATACCTGACATGCTGTCTGCAACTCGCTTGGGTCCTGCTGGGAATGAGACAGGACACAGAGCACTCTTTGATATCTAACGTTTAAGTCACAGTCAGCAACAAGTCTGAGTGATGATTGGAAAACAACAGCTTAGCAGCTCCTAATTATCAGTTATAATTTTTCCTTTCACACAGTTAGAGATTTGTGTATGTCACCAGTGTTATTAAGGTTTTAAGCAGACACCTTTTAGATAATCATTAGTAAGATAGGGGAGCAAAAAGCAAAACTAGAATAGCTACCAAAGATTTTGCATAAGTTTCTGAAAGAACTGAAAGGTCAAGTATTTATAATGCTGAGAACATGAAAACCAAAGAATGTCAAAAATGTCTCAAATGTAGGAAAGAAGAAAATTTCAAGAAACTTTTATAGAATACATAGGGCCCAAGTCTAGTTTATCTGAAAGCGGGCTTTTTTACATAATTGCCCAAGACATTGTATGGAGCTTGGATTAAAGTTAACAGGAAGACAGGAAGGATGGAAGGAAAGAAGAGAGGAATGAAGAAGAGAGGGAGGGAGAGAGGAGAGAGGGAGGCAATAAACATAGAAGAGAAAGCTCTTAGATGGCAGCAACTGCACTTTGTGAACATGCCTTACCCTTACAAGTGTCTATTTCTCACATTTTAAGCATCAAGTTAATTAATTATCTCACTTAAAGATTGATTGAATGTCTAATTAATTAGTTAATTACTTGACCCAACCATCCATTCAGACAAAATAATCACGGTGACAGTTCTGTCTAGACGCTGCTTGATTTTGCCAAGGTCAATGTCTGAAAGGCATCCCCAAGCACATTCTCAACACACAGCGCTCGTGCCCTTCACAGTGGCTCCTGACACAGGCGGATCATTTCAACTTATCTCGGCTGGCACCTTCTCTGTCAGTTGACATTGCCTCAATTCCTGGCCCAAGTAGCCAAAATTAGGTAGAATTTGGAACATTAAGATAGTAACTTTCAAGTCCTAATCTTTAGATACAAGAGTTGATAGCATCAAATCCAACTGGAACATGTATGTGAATATATGTGTGTGATTTTGCATATATATATATATATATATATATATATATATATATATGAATGAAATTTAATATTTATATATTATATAAAGAACCACATTGCCATTGGGACACAAGTTCATTTCAAAGTCTGTCTTCAAGCCGTGAAATGTGGAACTGAAAGCTTACAGATTATGTGGATTATATGGATTATGCCCATCTGGAATATGTGAATTTTAAAATCCATTTTAACTTGTCTCTGTTATCTCCTTGCTTCCTCAATAAGAGCACTTTTGAATCTAAGAATCCCTATCTTTTGTCATAAAGATTGGTTCAAAGAACCTATCAAAGAAGTTCTCTTGTGTAAATACTTACAGTAAACTTTCATAAAGAAAATGAATTTGTCAAATATATATTCATCTCAGATGTCTAGGTTTGGGTTGCATCTTTGAATTTTGAAGGCCTGATCTTTTAGGATTCTTTGTATGCTCTACATAGGAGTCTTTTATCTGAAGGGCAGACTTATATTTTTTTTTTCTCTGTTGGTGATTTCTTTTGGTGTGTGAAAACTTCTCATAAAGATGAGATCCCACTTGTTGATCCTTGGAAGTATTTCTTGTGTAGTTTGATTTTTGCTCATGAACTTTAACTACCCCTATGTCCTCAAGGTATTCTCTTCCAGAAAATGGAGCATTTTCAGTTTTAATATTTAAATCATGGGTCCATTTTGATTGTAACTTGGTGCACGGTGATAGTAATGGACCTATTTTAAGCATGTGGAAAGCCAGTATTTCCAGCACCATTTATTAACAAGGCTTTTGTTCTTCCAGTGAACATGTTTGGTCGCTTTGATGAAGATAAGTTGGCATAGTATAATTACAGTTGTATCTACATCCTTTTATCTGCTCCTCAGGTTTTTTTTATTTGTTTGTTTTTATTTATTTATTTGTTTGTTTATTTTAGTGCCATGCTGATTTTATCAGAGCTTTATAATATATTCTCAAGTGAGGGATTGTGATGCCTCCTGCCTTTCCTTTGTTACCCAGGATTGGTACTGCTATTCTAGGCCTCTTGTGGTTCCAGATGAATTTAAGGAAAGTTTTCTTCAGCTCTGTGAGTTATACTGATGCTATTTTAATTGGAATTGCATTGAACCTGTAAAACAATTTTGGGAATATAGCCATTTTCACACTGTTGGTTCTTCCTATCGAGGATCAAGGAATATCTTTCCATTTTCTGAAATCCTCCTTGATCACAAATGGAGAAATAAAATGGCAAATAAATATATGAAAAAAATGCTCAACATCATTTGTACATTCAAGAGATACAAATTAAGACAATGCAGATATACCATCTTATACTAGAAAGAATGCCTGCCATCAAGAATTAAACCCATAACAAGTGCTGGAGAGTATGGGGTGGGCAGGGAAGGAAACCTTCCCCACTTTTGGTGGGAGTGCAGGCTGATACATCCATTATGAAAATTACCATGGATATTCCTCAACAAGCTAGTATTAGAGGCCCCATTCAAGTTAGCTATTATCTTCTTAGGTATTTTTCAAAACAAGTGAAATCATCATACCAAATCCATGTATTCACCCTTGTTTATAGCAGCACAAATTATCATAGTTAAGACTTGGAATCTACTCAGCTGTTCATCAACTGAGGAATGGATAAAAAGATAAGATATTTTTATACGATGGAGTATTATTATGCTATAAAAAAGATTAACTCAATGCTTTTGTAGGTAAACGAATACAGCTAGTGACTGACTATATTGGAGAGTAAAATAAATCTGATCCACAGGTGCAAGCACCATATTAACCCCGTAGTGTGAGAACCTGAAAGAGTAATAAATATCTAGAAGGTACAACACATACTGTGAAAGGGAAAAAAATTGTTCAATGGGAAGGAAAACCTGCAGTTACAAAAAGGACAAATGAAAGAAGGGAAAAAGTTCTATTCGATTGAGTACACATGTGCAGAACAACTTGGATAATTATATTGTCATTTTCTACTGAACTTTTGAAAGGAGCATTTAATGCTTATTATTTTTTTCTTTTCACTCTAATTTTTTTCTCTTCTTTTGAATTTCTTAGAACGTCCTTGTCATTGTGTTTTCTGCTTTTGTTTAAATGAAATTTATACATTTATATCTGATAATCTAAGCAATTGACAGTATTGTGTAACACAGTTGAATTCCTATTACTTTGTTTCATCAAATCTTATATCATATCTAATGCTGTTTTCTTTCTCCCATCACTGTTTTGTATTCTTTCAAAATAAAAAAGCAAATAAAGAACATAAATTATACTTTCAATTATCAATGTCCACCTTTAAAAATCTATATATTTTGCCAACTATCATTATCAAATAATCACATCATTAAGTTCATCTGCAACCTATTTTGCTTTCATAAAATTCTAACAGAAATTCTTAATGGCATCAGTAGATCACTTTAGTAGAAATAGTGCTCATGCATGGTTAATATTTTTAGTAGACTCGTTTAGCCTAGATTAATGTTTGATCATGTGATATTTAGCATAAAAAGATAAAGCTCAAAAGTTTGCTTCATCAGCTGGATGATACTTTCAGGACAAATGATTTCGTTATTGATGATGCAACTATGTTTAGGTTATAGAACTGGAACTCTATCTCTATCCATTTAGAGCAGGTTTTAGCAAAGTATAGCTGTAAATAAAGCTTTACCAAGCCATACCTAGACTATTGATTTACCACGTCTCCTGCTGCCTCTGAGCTGTAACGCTGGAGTAGCAGTTCTAACTGAATCTGCGTGTCCCAAAAAGCCTACCCAATTTACTCTGCACTGTCTATTGAAAAAGCTTATGGATGATTGGCGCAAGTCTATTATGTTAACAAACGGGCTAAAATATGCTTGGGCTAACTAAGGAATCAAATTTTTAAATGAGTTGAAATATGTTTAATGTATAAGTCATCATATTATTCTTACAAAGTTCTGCAGAGAAGCAGCATATATTGTATATTAATAGACATATATCAGAGAGAGAGAGAGAGAGAGAGAGAGAGAGAGAGAGAGAGAGAGAGACCCCAGGAGGAAGAGGCATCCAGGGAAACCAACAGTGCATCGAACTCTAAACGCAGTCTTGGTAAGAGTTTCCTCTAGCCTGGGGAGGTTAGATTCTTCCTTCTGTTTAAGCCCTTAGCTGATTTGATCAGATTTACTCCAACTGGTGTGGCAAACTCCTTTAACTCAAAGTGAATTAACTGAAATGTTTATCTAATCCAAAAATATTCTTCCAATGGAGCAGTAAAATTAACTATCATATATTCTTTTTTAAAGGATCCAAAATTTCCAGGCGTGGTGGCGCACGCTTGTAATCCCAGCACTTGGGAGGCTGAGGCAAGAGGGTTGGTGTGAGTTCGAGACCAGCCTGGGCTACAAAAAATAAATAAATAAATAAATAAATAAATAAATAAATAAATAAATAAAAATAAAGGATCCTAAATTGACCAAAATACTTAAAAAAAAAATCAAAAATGGTTTAATTTTATGCTGAATGCATGATGAATCATAGTTTGGATATATCATTTATACATATCAATGATAGCAATTTCATCTATTTTCTGAACTTTCTTTACAGAGTTGTTATGAAACTACTTTAAGTTACTTCCGTATCTTATTCAATACTTTTATTGAGTAGCACTACATTAGAGAACATTCTTACCCTGTGAAAAAGTTTGCTTCTTTCTGCACCTGATATATTTTATATAATATTTATTTAGTCAATTGGATTAATTCTCGGTATGAGCTTATACAGAGCTGACAGAAGTTCCTTTAGAAGGATGTGATGTGCAGTTATGTGTAATTTGGTCATTCGGCTGTTGCTTTTGTTTTCTCTTCAAATCACTTAAGTAAAATTTATCTAAGAATAGGTCGCTATACTTTCTAGATTTTTTATTTCTACTTTCAAGTAAATTATACTAAGGTCTGTAATAGACATCCTTCCTCCGGTCTCACCACTTTATATTGATTGTTCAGTCAAACCCTGACCCAGGTGGATCTGCGAGGGGCCTTTCCAGATGGAATCAGCCAGTCAGAAAGACAGGTTATAAGTGCACAGTGCAGGAGAAACTGACCCTGCTGTTTTATCTTTATGATTTCACCAAAATTCCTCCCTTGGAGGAAGGGGACCATGAAACAAGGAATGCATTCAGAACTGGAAAAAAGTTGCCTGTGTGAAAGCCCACAGGAAAACGGGACATATTCCTGTAGTTGCACAGAGCTGAATTCTTCAGGAGACCCCAACACATTTGGAAGCAGACTCATTCTCCAAGACTCTACAAAGCCTCACAGTCCTGCTAAAACCATCTCTCCTTTGTACATTGTGGAAGAAAGACCAGAAATCGATGTCATGTGCAGATTTCTGAACTCCCGAACTACAAGATGACAAGTAAACGTCACCGAATGCACTTCAGCAATTTTATGAGGCAGGAGAGAGTATAGGAAGATTGTTTCTTTTTCTTCTGGTAATAATTCCAATACCTCTCTAGAGGCAACTGCAATGCAATATGCTTTACTATAAATTAGTTTCTCTGTTGTTTTTCTGTATTTGGTACAAGATCTACAGGGTCTAAAGCAGCAGTTCTCAACCTGTGGGTCATGACCCTGGTGGGGGTCAAATGACCAAAACACAGGGATTTCCTAAAGCCATCAGAAAATACATATTTTATTTTATTCCAAATCATAAATGTAGCAAAATTACAGTTTTGAAATAGCCACCAAAATTATTTCTTGGTTTGAGGTCACTGAAACATGAGGAACTGTTTTGCGGAGTCACGGCATTAGAAAGGTTGACAACCACTGGTCTAGAGGTTCTCACTATGTAGATTGGACTCACACTGTTTTCAGCTTCCCAAGTGCTGGGATTACAGGTGTGTCACTACGCCCAATCTCTAGCTTCACTTTTAAGAGAATTCCACATCAATGGGGCTGGGGATGTACTTCCGTGATTGAGTATTTGCCTAGCCTATGAGAAGCCCTGACTTGGGTACACAGTGCTGCCCTTTAAATATAACATATGAAGAAAATCTTATCAATGGAAGTCCACAATATGCACAGTTTACTGTTTGTTTTTGATGGCACTGCCTGTTTGAACTTTAAATTCACTCATTTGTCACATGTGCCAGGAGATCTTTTTATCTTGCTGAATAGTGTGATATCACATGATTATATCACGATTTATTCATTTATTCACCTGGTCAGAGACATTCGGGTTACCTTTGCATGCTGTTGAAGGAAGCTGCATTAAACCCTGGTGTTCGAGTCTACAGACATAGCGAGTTTCTATGTCTGAGGGATATATGTGAGTGGAAATGCCGTGTCATACATAGTTCACTCTTACGTATGTGCCAAACTGCTTTCTGCAGTGTTTGCCTGGCTTTATACCCCCATGAGCAATGTACAGAGAATCCGGTTGCTCTGTATCCTTTCCAATATCTGGTGTAAATCTTATGTTTAATTCCAAAGTTTAGTAGGAACTTTAAAATGCAAGTGTGATTTCAGCTTACATCTTTCTCATTGATGGTGTTAAGTAGGTTGCGTTATATGCAATGCATCTCATGTTCTGGTGAGAAATATCTGCTTGAGCTGTTTCCAGGTGGTAATGGCTGTTTCACCGTGGTGGCCGTAGAGCACCTTAGATATTCCAGAAAGAAACTTTTTTTCAGTTATACCTACCACAAGCTTTCTTCTTCTAGTCAGTATTGCTTTACGTTTCTTAAAATACACTCTAGATGAGAAGATTTATGCAAGCTGATGAGCACCATTTATCTGTCTTCAAAACAGAGTCCTTTGTCAGTTTTACCTACTGCAAGTCTTTCTCTTCCTGTCGGTGTTTTGTTTTATTTTTCTTAAACGCTACTCTCAATGAGAAGATTTATAAAGCAGGTGAGAACCATATATCTGTTTATTTCTGTTTATTGCCAGTGTTCTTTTGTGCTCTAAGAAACAGTTACCTGTTCCAAGTTTGCAAAGATTTCCAAGTATATTTAATTTAGAGATGGTATGGTTTTACTTTTTTTACATTTGGCTCTAGGATCTATTTCAATTTAACTGTATGATTGGGGTAAGATACTTGTCAGGGTTCATCTTTCTTTTCTGAATCTTTCTACAAGCTTTTGTTAAAACAACAACAACCCCCTCTCCCAAGTGTCTTCCCATTTAAGGACTTTGGCACATGTTTTGAAAAAGTCAATTCACTTTATAAATTTAATTTTTCCTAGTTCTCTATTTGATTCAGTTATCTATGTCTTCAAACACAACACAGTGCTTTAATTACTACAGCATCAGAACAAGTCTTGGAACTAGAAGCTCAAATCCATTTTTTTCACCTTTGTCAGCCTTTTTTTTTCCTTGTGCTTGGTGTTTGTTTAAATCATATTCTAATCAATAAAAAAATCTGTTTTTTAATGATACATTGCTGAATCTATAGATCAATTTTATTTCACTACTTAAAATCTTACTATCAATGAATATATTTTGCCCATTTATGTATATTTTTCAAAAATTTGTCCCTAAATATTTATAATATTTACTATTAAATCTGATTTTTAAATAGTCATGGCTATAAAAATTAATGTCTTTATAAACTTTATGTGCTTCAAGTTCCCTTTGGTAATTGCTTGAACATTTAATAGATTGCAATATATCCTTCCTGTTCTTAATATTGATATTTATCTGTGTGAAAAACCTATTAAAATTGCATGGCTTTTCTCCCTTATTTTCTCATGAATTTCATTAAATACCTAAATGTTAACTGAAACTTGCACTCCCAAGAAAATCTCAATTTATAAAGAATTTTATTTTCTATATATTGCTAGGATTGGCACCATCCAGCAGAAAGATTTTACCATCAGATATAAAAAGTAAAGCCAGATTAGTGTGCTGAGGTGTAAAAGGCTCAAGTCAACAGCTTCTGACAATGCCAGTTCTACTCAGAACCCACCACTATTATAGGCTAGTAGAATATACATACAACTACTTTCTTTTAGTTCAATGAGAAGAAATACTTGAACCAATGGTGTTTAGCAAAGTTGTCATGCCTGCATCTTGTACTCTGAACAACTACTATGGAGACAATAATATGCATTGTATTAATTACTGTGGCTGTGCTATTAATGTGTTTTGAAACTGTCTCATTTTTCTTTCTTATTAAAATTAATATTTTTAAAGGACATTTCAATATTTTCATAAAAGGTTTTGTGTCCATATTGATTAGGGATATTAATAGACAGATCTTTTTGAGGTTATTATAATACAGGAGTCCCAAAACCAATTAAGCAAGGTTTCTTTTTCTTAACAGCATGTGAGAAGGATTTGAAGTTTTACATCTAACTATTTCACATAATTTACCAGGAAGCCCATATGTCCAGCCATCTTATGAGAAACTTTACTTTTTGTTTGTTTAACTACAAAATTCAATATTCTTAATTTTAATTATGTTTATGTTAGCTTCACATTTTTTGTCCATTTTATGAAAACTGTTAAATTTGTTAGCATAAAGTTGTCTTTTATATTGTAGTACTGGTAGAAGCTGTAATTCTTATTTTTGTGTTGTTAATTTGTGGTTTATTCTCTTCTAGCTACAGTTTCACTTAGTATATTGATATATCCAAAGAACTAGCATTTGGTATTCTTCATTTAACCCTTTACATATGTGTTACATTTTTTCTTTCACTGGAATATAAAATTTCATTGATTTTTTTTTTTTTTTTTTTTTTTTTTTTTTTTTTTTTTTTTTTTTTTTTTTTTTTTTTTTTTTTTTTTTTTTTTTTTTTTTTTTTTTTTGTCTTTTTGAGACAGGGTCTCACTATGCAGTTCAGGCTGACCTTGAGCTCATTTTTGTAGCCCAGACTGGTCTTCTCAAACTGGAACCAACCCTCCTGCCTCAGCCTCCCCAGTTCTGGGATTATAGGTGTGCACCACTACACCCTGTTTGAATTTCATTAATCTATACTCATATATTTCTTGTACATCCTTACTTTGGCTTGATTAATTTAAAATTTCTCTAATTTATTAAAGTGAAAATTTAGGGGGTGTTGTAAGTATTTGGTATTGGGTCTCACTACACAGCTCAGACTTGATGTGACCCTCCTCATCTTTCCAGCCTCCCCAGCATCAAGACTGCAGGTATGCTTCAAGTCAGGTATCTGTGGCCAGTGCAGCATGTGGTGCAGGGGATCGAACTCTGGTCCCTGTGTTTGCCTAAGCATATACTTAGTCCACTGAGCGACTTCACCAGCTCCAGGTCAATGATTTTAGGTCCCCTTGAACATAAATAAAGTAAAATAAATTATTTTCTGTTCATTGTTTGAAAAGTATAACAATTTTTTGTATCTTATATTTGGTAGAAATATCATTTTATTTGTCCTGTATTATCCATAAATTTTTAAATGTATACTTATAAATATTTGGCAAAACTACTATATGTGAAAGATCATGTGAATATGAGCACAGTTATAGTGAGAGATCTCAGTGTCCCACTATGGCTAATGACAAGCCAACTACATAAAATATCAACAAACAGAGACTTCTAAAGAAAAGAATCAGTACCTAAATACTAACTGTCCACCCCACAACAAAATGTATGTTCTTCTTAGCAACACACTAAATTTTCTCAAAAATAGAACACATTAGCCAGTAAAGCAGCTTGAGCAAATGTCTAAACTTCAAATTATGATACATATCAGATTGTAACACAATCAAACTAGAAATAAGTAAAAAAAAAAAGGAAAGACAGAACTTATGTAATTATCTGGAAAAGAAACAATATACCTTTCAATAAATAAGAAATCAAAGCAGAAAAAAAAGACTTTTTACAATTAAATGACAACAGTGCTACCACATAACCAAATTTGTGGGTTACAATGAAAGCATTCTTGAGAGAGAAGCTACAGGTATAAATGCCTACATCACAAAAACAGCATGGGCCAGGGAGAGAACTCAGGGGCACAAGTACTTGCCTGGTAAGTGCAAGGTCTTCAGTCTGATCACTGGTTCTGAAAAAAAAAAAATCCCGCCCCAATAAATAATCTAAACAAACTAATTGTCCTAAAAAAAAAAAAAAAAACAAGAAGAATCAAAACCCAAATTAGGACAAAGTAGGATATTATAAAATAAGAGGAAAAAAAATCAATGAAATTGAGATGAAGAAAAAACAAGATACACTCAATAAATCAGAGTTAACCTTGTGAAAGAATAAATACAATGGACAAATTCTTCCCAATTTAATCAAGAGAGTGAGAAACAGAGACAGACACAGTGAGAAAAGTTGCAATTACAGATGGAGAAAAGCAAAATCACAAGGACTCTCCTGCAATCAGAAAGATAATTAACAACTACTTTTAAAACTTTATGGCAACAAGAGACGAGAATTTAAAAGAAATAGACTCCTAGCTACCAAGACTGAACCAAGAAGATTTAAAAACCTTGAGATATCCAATAATGGGCAGCCACATTGAAGCAATAATTTTAAAAACCTACCAGCTAAGAAAAGCTCAGGTCTGGATGCATTCATTTCTGAGTTCTACAAAAAGCTCAGGAAGCATCTTCACACCAATACTCCTGAAGCTTTTTGATAGCATCACCAAGGAAGCCATCCTCTAAGATTCACTCCTGGAAGGTGGCACTCCTCTGATTTCAAAAAATTCCCACAAGGGTCAACCAAATCAGAGACATCCAGATGCTCATTTTTCACTGAATAGAGATGGTTAATTTTTAATTCTACATAACTTTCTGCCATCCTTTTCTACCTTTATACTCTTGGGATTAGAAAAAAATATTTGTATGATTGTATTCAAAATTTAAAATCTTAAAGATTAAAATCTCACTTTGTCCAAGAAGAGTTTAATGTATAAATATTCTGTGTGCATTTGAGAAGAATGAATGTTCATCATTTCTTTGATGTAATTTTGTGTAACTGGCCCTTATGCACTTCTTTCAGTTTTGTCATTTCAAGGTTTGTGCTTTTTGAAACCTTGGAATTATGGGAATATCCTTTTTCATTCTTTTTTTTAATGAATGAATCCTCTTTTATAGTACCATTGTTTTTAAATCAATGATTATATTTTTCATCCTGAATTCTTCTCTTTTAAAATATTAATATAGACCCATGAGCTTTTGTTTTATTAAGTTTATCATTGCATGTAAAAATCCTTTTTATCCATTCCCTTTCTTTGGTTTCATATTTAAAGTTTTTTTTTTTTTTTTTTTTAGCTGGGCGTGGTGGCGCACGCCTGTAATCCAATCACTCGGGAGGCTGAGGCAGGAGGATCGGTGCGACTTCGAGACCAGCCTGAGCTACAAAAGTGAGCTCAAGGCTAGCCTGAACTGCATAGCGAGACCCTGCCTTAAAATAAATAAATAAATAAATAAATAAATAAATAAATAAATAAAGTTTTTTTTTTTTAATATCTTCCTTTTGTCCTCTGGTAGTCTGGGCCTTTTGCTTGGAATACTTGTAACCATGAATAGATTTTAAATCTGCCATACTTTGTATCTTATCTTTGCCTTCAACTCCTCTAGTATTTTCCTCTTTTATATCTAGTCCCTTGCTTTTTTTTGTTAACTTAACATTTTTAATATTCCACTATACAAACATTATTTATTTGCTATGCCATCCTAAATATATTAATGGCTTCTTTAGATCAATGAAATAGACCTTTAACCTATCATAGTTTATTTTTAATCATAAGCCACTTCCCACATACCCTAAGAAAACTAATTAGTATGTTTGTGCTTCACCCATATTGTGTCCTGTTGTTATAACACAAAACCTTTCTATATATCATAAGTCCCAAAGGTATTGTTACTAGGTTAGCATGAAGAATCTGATACATCAATACTGTATTGTAATCCATCAACTATTCACTCACATTTTTATTATTCTTATGAATATATTTTCTTTCATTGTGATGATCTAAGTTTTCAATGACTAGTATACCCTGTAATGTGGAAAATATGTTTTTAAAAAGCATTCCTGTAGCATATGTCTTCCAGAGACAAATTATCATCATGTTTTTGATATGTTGGTTCAGAAGCGAAGACAACGACAACTCTACTGACTTCCAGAATTGACATTCTTTACACAGTCTACCTACATTTGTCTCTCAACCTGAATCTTTATCTTAGCTCAGAAAGATCACTGTGATGTCATGGATTGTCCTCTCCATGCCATAATTCCAGAACAGTCTCCTGGTATAATATAATGGCTGAGGTCAACTTTCTGTTTTTCTTTTATCAGATGCCATAGTCCTGAATCTCCCACAGTCTGGTAATCACTGCCATTAGCTGATTAATGTCACATAGTTTTCCAGTGGCTTCTCACATGTATATAAGTTCTACAAAGCTGCTACACCATAAACAGAATGGGAAATTGCTATAAATTATTTTCAAAATGTATTTCTCAATATCACCTTCTTGCTATTTTTTCTAATGGTCTACAGAGTGTTCAGGGTCTCGCTACTAGATTGGACTCATATGATCCACCTGTTTACAGCTTTCTAAGAGCTGGAATTGCAGACCTATGCCACGAAACCCAGTCTCAATTGCAGTCTCAGCGCTTCCGGGAGCGGGACCAGGAGACCCAACCCCTGGCTCCTGCTCCTGCTTGCAGGCATCTTAATCCACTTTCACTAGTTTTTAATGTTAACATTTTTTTTTTTTTGTCTTTTTGAGACAAGGTCTTGTTATGCAGTTCAGGCTGATCTTGAGCTCACTTTTGTAGCCCAGGCTGGTCTCGAACTTGCACTGATCCGGCTGTCTCAGCCTCCCAAGTGCTGGGATTACAGGCGTGAGCCACCACACCCGGCTCAATGTTAACATTTAATTATACTTGCAAGAGAACTAATTTCCATTCTTTCTGTAGACACGCAGCACCCTGAATAAGATTCCTGAAAATCTAGTAACAATTTTATTTTTTTATTAATTTTAGGGAAGCGTCTACATGGTGTTCAGGGTCTCACTACTAGATCAGACTTGAAGTGATCTGCCTGTGTACAGCCTCCCAAGAGCTGGGATTACAGGCATGCATCACCATATCCAGTCTCTAAACGCTAGTGTATTTCTGAGTTAAAGCATTTGTACAGGGTAAGATTCATATAATCAGATTATACAATTAAATATGAACAAGAAGGGGAAGTAAGGTAAGAAATTTCAATGATATTTGCACATATTGCAACATGATTCATATTACTTGTACAATAGGTAATGAATCCCATGCTTACCAAGTTTCTGTACATTTGGATTTACATAAAGGATATAATAAATACAGTAGCTGCGAAAACAATATGTTATTGTGTGATCTATGTATTCAAAGTGCTCACATGTAGAACTTGTGACAAACAAGACATGTTAAATAAAAATCTGTTTTTTCCAGTGTTTTATAGGCTGTTTTCCTAAAATATGCAGAGTTATGTACATCTGTGTAATGTTCAACTCTGTTGCCTGCTTGTCAATAGCTTTGCATGGCTTATTTCCACTTAAAGTATTCCATCTTAGAATTTCTACAAACAGCCCACTTGGCTGCATGAGGTGATGTTGAATACAGGATCTATGTAAGAGTAATTTAAAAGTAAATTTCATAACAAACTAAGTTTGGATTAACTATGCCCAGGATGATCTAAAAACCTAACACTTTAGAATGAGCACATTGAAATAAAATATCTATGACAAAATAAAAATCACTTCTGTTCTTTCCTCTCAAGGTTTTACCCGGGTGTTTTATTGCCTTTAATGTCTTCTCATAAAAACAGATTTATCAAGTGAAAAAGACCAGTACATTGAGAAGTTCAGAAGTCAAGTCCTGGGTCTATACTAGACTGGGTCAAGAGCACTTGCTGGGCTAGGTAATAGTTTCCTAGAACTTTCTGGAGAATTTGATAATGTTAATTCAATCTTGTTTCAGAACAATCTTCAGTGTATCGGAGAAAGGTAAGAAATCAGGCCCTCTAGTGACAACTCTCTGCCAACATCACGCTTTGCCAAGTAATCACTGGCAGCACACTTACACATGCTATTCAGCCAAAGGAAGCCACGTAAATAACTAGGCCCAAATATTTTTGACAACACAAAAATAGCTTCTTAATTTGGAGCCAGGTTTCTTCTAGGGAGGATGTCTCTCACTACCTCACCATCCCACTCTCCGCAGCTAATTAATGTATGTCACCATCGTACAGCATACCATGGCTGAGAGCAACCGCTCCACAGTTTCCGCACCACACTGGATGTTCTTTCGATGTTCCTAGAGATGAGTGGCCCAAGTTGGCCCCAGGTGCTCACTTAGTTAAGCGAGGAACAGTGGAACAGTTGGAAATTTTTTATTCCAAATCTTTATAGTTTTACATTTTAATTTTCTTCAAATATTTTAAGGTTGTTTTGGAACAACTGGAATGTGGATTTTACACACAGGTGTAAATAAGCTTTAGGATTTCCAATTTGCCTGATGGATCTAGTTTAATCGTGCTGCCAAAATAATACCAAAAGAAGATGACTGTTGAATTATATCGTTCTCCTACTTGACAAACGTTTTACCACTGAGCTCAAAATTCATAATATATTAGCAAATGGAGTTAAGCAACATAAAATAATTTTGAGTCACTGGCAGTACAAGTATAGACAAATATGAAAAGATTTATGTAGCAAATTATGATATTGATTAGCTCTGAAAGAAATAACAAGCCGGGTGTGGTGGCTCACGCCTATAATCCCAGCACTGGGGAGGCTGAGGCAGGAGGATTGGTGCGAGTTTGAGACCAGCCTGGGGTATAAAAGTGAGTTCAAGGCCAGCCTCAACTGCATAGTGAGACCCTGTCTCAAAAAGACAAAAAAAAAAAAAAAAAATAGAAAGAAAGAAAGAAAGAAAATAATAACATAGAATCCTATGAGTTGATACAGAAAAAGCATTTAACCAAATTTGATTCTCATCCATGACAATCATGCTCAGACAAACACAAGTAGAGGGGAATTCAACTTAAAAAGAGCATAACTAAATCTCTACAGGTGATATTTTACTTAATAATGAAAGCCTGAAGGGTTTCCACTAAGAGTATCAGGATGTCTTCTTCTACTACTTTTATTGGACAATAATGTCGTGAGTTTTACTAAGCAAAAAAAAAAAAAAGGAGGGGGGGGACAAAAAAAGACACCCAGGTCAGAATGAAAGAAATAAAACACCTGATTTTTAAATAGTGTACCTGAATGTACAAATAGTCAACATAATTTTTAAAAATTTGTAGTTTCATAAAGTCTCCAAATAAAAATACTTTTTAAAAATCTTTTATGTATTTCTTTATTTGGTGCATAGCTTGGCTTCATAACGATCCTCCTGCATCAGCCTCCGCACCACTGGCATTAGAGGCATGCACCACCAAGCTCAGTTTTGGCACCCAGCATGATGCGCTGAGCTCCAGGGCTGGCACAAAATGTGGTGCCAGGGATCCAACTCGGCGCCTTACACTTGCCAGGTAGGCACTCACTCCGCCAAGCTACCTCCCTAGTCCCTGAAAATGCTGCTAAAAAAAATCAAACAAATTTCTGCGTATGGTTATGCAACACATAGCAAAGAAATTCAAACGACTTTGCTTATAATAATTCAGTAAGTGAAAGTCATTGGTGTAAGCCTAATAAAGCTTTTATAAGACTTATATACTACAAAGTGCATTATCAGTGAGAGAAAAAAATACATAAAAGTAGACACATTATATTTATGGACTGGAAAAATTCACACAGTAAATCTATCAATTCTATCTAAAACAATAAACTAGCTAGACAGAATATCTATTAAAATCTCAGTATATATTCTGTTGCTTTATTTGTGTGTGTCTCTGTGTTTGTGTGCCTGTGCACATACATGTGTGTGTGTATGTGTGTGTGTGTGTGTGTGTGTGTGTGTGTGTGTATACTGTGGACTTAGCATTGGGCCATTTGCAAGCTGATCATGTAACTCTAACCTCTGTGTTTTCTTGTGTGTATTTAGTATAAGGTCTACAGGTTACATGGTCTACAGGATCTCACTATGTAGATCGGACTCATAGTGATTCTCTATTTTCAGCCTCCCAAGTGCTAGGATCATAGGTGTGCTTGCCACCACACCTAGTCTCAATGGCTGTCTCAGTGTGCCCCAGGGTGGGGCTGGTACCACATGCCCAGGATCAAACCCTCTGTGCTCTGCCTAAGCAGGTGCTTTAGTCTATTGAGCTCTTTGGCTGGCCCTGAACTACCACTCTTGTTAGCATCTGTTTTTAGGGTGAACACAAAGCAGATTATGCTACAATATTTATGGAGAAAGCACAGAACTAATGTAGCTAAAAATAATTGTGAAGAGTATGCAATAGGAAAAATCGGTCTATCTAACACAATTTATTTTAAAAATGTAATAATCAAGAACGTGTGTTACCGCAGAAACAAATACATCAATCCATTTAGCAGAATAGACACATCAGGAGGAAACCCGCCAAATCTACCTCCCAATGTTTCACAGAAATACAAAACCACCAGAAGAAAGACAGCGTTTTGAACAAGCGACAGTAGAGTGGAGTAGTCTGTGAGCGAGACCCCCTTAAACAGATAAAGTTTGACATAAATCTATACAAATTTACGCAAAATGGATCATGGATCTAAGGGCCTAAGACTTTAGAGAAATAAGAGAAAAAATATCTTCTAGTCAAAAGTTTAAGATAGGCGGGCTGGGGAGATAGCCCCAGGGCGCAAGTGCTTGCCTGGAAAGTGCAAGGTCCTGAGTTCGATCCCCAGATACAACAGAAAAAAGAAAGGAAAAGTTTAAGATAAATATCCTTGATATGTAATCTAGATCTCAGTGATAAAAAGCAAACAGTCCAGTAGAGAACTGAGCAAAAAACATGGAAGTATATTCCATGCTATGGGATTTTCAAGTGGCAAATAAGCACCTGAAAATGTTCATTAACCTCTGGGAAAATCTAAATTAAAGTCACAATGAAATGTCAATATGTATCTGGCAGAGTGATTCAAAACTAGTAACATTGGGCCAGCCAACTAGTTCGGTGGATTAGCGCTCTGGCAAGCAGACACCAGGGCTGGGGTTCCATCCCTGTTCCTCCCCTGCTGGCCCGACCCTAAGGCGACCTGAGATGGCAATTGAGACTAGGCAGGCTGGTGCGCACCAGTAATCCCAGCTCGTTAAATAGGCCAATCACTAGTCCAATCTAGTAGTGAGACCCTAAACACCCTGTATTCCTTTCCCTAAAATACAAAACAAACAAACAACAACAACCAAGTCACATCACCTCACATCTTAGCAAGGATTCCCAGATACTGAACCAAGCACAGAGACACAATATTGCGACAATATGAAATCATGCAGTACTTCCCAAGAACACTTCGGCACATCTTAGAAAAGCTGTGAGCTAGACACTGCTTACTTGTAATCCCAGCTATTTGGGAGGCTGAGTCAAGAGGATCACAAGTTTGTGGCAGGAGGAATTTAGCAATTTAGTGAGACCCTTATCTCAAAAAGTGCTTGGGCTGTGATTCACTGGTGGACATTTTCTGGGCTTAATACTCAGTCCAAAAAGTTAAAAAAAAAAATGTGTAGCTGTATTAGGATTCAGAGATTCTACTTCTAATTTTTTATACTACAGAAATTAAAATTTGTGTTCACATAAAAACCTGTGAAGAAATGTTTATATAAGCTTCATTCCTAATAGCAGGAAGGGAACACATCTAGAAAAAAGTAGTCCTCCACAGGCGAATGGTACAACAAACTGTAATATCCATGACATGATGTATGAGTCAACAGTAAAAAAGAAAACGTTGTCATAGCTAAACCAATGTGAATGCGCCTCTAGAGGCTGCGTGGGCCAAAACCAACCACTGCTGAAAGATCACGTGCTATCCATACATACAACGTTCAGAAAAAAAAAATTAAGTGTACATGCTTTAGCAATTTACTGTATTAATAAATATCTGGAAGCTAATGACCATCCCTTCGAGCACTTCTTATAATGCTAGAGGCCAAAAGAAATGTAGTCATGTCAGTAATAAATTTAGTATTAAACTACTTATATGTTTTTCCCTTCCTGATGTCTACACACGTTTAGTGGGTTCTGTACATATCACTCAGGGAATGGCCAGATCCAAGCCATGGCGAAGGCCTGAGTTAAAGACGGTCCGCGGATGGAAGAGAAGACGCCCTGAATGGGAAAGGACAAGAGGAGGCGTCGTGGTGGAGGAAGTGTCTGGTTCTGGGCTGTACCATTGCTGCTACCCTGGTGTGAAATAGTTTCCAAGATTTCAAGCAGTAAACTTAGGAAACATAACACAGAGTCTGTTTCTATTATTTCATGCAAACACACATGAATCTGCAATGATCTATAAACGAGAGTCATAACTTTAAAAATAACAGAAATCAAAGTTTATTGGGAAGCACACCCCAAGCCTCAGTACATAATAAAATTTAAAATGGGTAGGGAATCACAGATGGAGAAACACTGCCGTGTCCTCTAAGGCACACGGGGTACGCAGCGGTTAATTTTATAGGTTTGCCTACCTCTGCGCATTACCCAAATGCACGCATTTGCCGTAATTCAGCGCTCAGCTCTGTGCTCTTCCCTGACACTCTCCCTCACGGAGCTCATACGTTCTTGGGACTCTAACTGCCTATATGCTAATGATTTCCAAATTGATATTGTGAGTTCTTTTTCCGCAGACCTCAGTTTCTTACAGTCCACCACGGACCAGACAGGTTCCCGTGGGTGTGCTGCAGACACCCTCCTCAGAGCAGGTTTTCTCCCTATCTCTCTCTTGCAGGCTCTGTCTCAATTAGTGTCACCACCATCCAACTGCTCGGCCTAATTAGTAACCTGGGAATGATTCTTGACTCCAGTATAACTTTCAGACCCCTTGCCATTCAAGCACCGAGTTTAGATACTATCTCTGCTTCTATTTTTTGCTCAAGTTTTCATATTTCTCCCCCATATCCTGCTGCTATATTTTTCTGATTCCCTTTCCTTGAGATTTTGCCACCTCCAGTTAAAACTTTTTCTCATCTTCCAAAGTTTTGTAGATTGGAAATTGTCTTTATCTTCCCACATTCTTCTGAAAATCCATAGCAGAACATCAAGGCCCTCCATGACCTGGTCCCCTGTCCCTCTCCAGCTTCAGCACAGCCTGTTTGCCTGGAACCTTACGGGATGTTTGGTTTATGTTTATGTCTTTCAAAAACTTTAGGTATTCTCACCTGGATCTTTGGGTAGGTGATTGATCATGGAGGCTTGATACTTATTATCAGAGGTTTAGTTCACCAATGAGCTTATAGGTAAATGTGATGTTGGATGTTATGGTTTATATATAGGTGTCCCCCCAAAGCCTCAAGCAGTCATGGGGCAGCTTCTTGAATTTGTAATTGATTATTGTAGAAATGAGTGCTGCACCTCCCCGGGGGTCAGGTGATTTGCATTTCAGTGTAAGGGAGAAAGAGAAGTTAGCTGCTTGAGCAGCTTCTAGCTCTCTCCCAGCGCTCTTACTTTTGCCTGCGCCATCAAAGGTTGTTTTCTGCCATGTGCCTCTCTGCCTTGGAGCCAGCTGAATATGGACTGAATCCTCCAGTAACTGTGAGGTAAATAAAACTTACCTTCCCTCATTTTGAATGTCGGGTATTTATCCCAGGAATGAGAGAAGACTAACTGAGACACTGGGAAATAAATTCTGATTGGAGGAAGTGAGTTACTGGGGTGTGGCCAGGAAAGACCAACCTCCCTACATCCTCCTTTGATCTCTTTCTGTCTCTCTGTCTCTTTCTATTTTCCTTCCTGTTTCTCCTTTCTCTCTCCGCCCTCGCCTCCGCCTCTGCCTCCACCTCTGCCTCTGTTTCTGTCTCTATCTTCCTTTCTCTGATTCCTGTCTGCCATGTCACACTGCCTTGGAGCCAACCAACTATAGACTAAAACTTCTACAGACAGTGAGCACAAATTAACCCTTTCCTCCTTTAAGTTAGGAATTTCACCTATTCTGTCTCCACATTGAGTAAGTAACTAACACAGCACTAATTGGCAGGAAATAGTTGTCCAGCATACATCTTGCCTTTATTTGTAACGACCTACTGGTAGCAAGGTACTATATTTTTCCAATGTTTCTATAGAGACCACGAGTGCTTTCTCTATTTTATGTGACATATATTCAATTATAAATAACACCTGTGATGTATTGTTTCAATTTCTTAATCCTAAAGGGTTGTATTATTGTTTCCCTACCTTCCCATACCAAATTAGGTACATCTCTTCCAGAGACTCTCACAGATTCTACTGTTGGGTCTTATTCCCCTGCTTCACTGAGAGATGGTCAAAGTCAGGATACACGTCCACAATTCTAGTACAATGATGTAAAGTAGACATGAAACCTTGCATAAACTAAGTTATCTGCATTTTGGAAAATCAACTCTTCATCAACTCTCAGAGCTCAGTACTCCTGGGGCTGGGAAAAGACTGTAGTGACGGCACGCTTTTTAACCTCAAGTATGTAAGTGTAATATCTCTCTAAGGACTGTAATTCTAGAATAAGTTTCACAGGTCAGAATAATGATTGGGAAAAGAATGTCATCAGTTTTACAGGAAGTCGAAATGCATTATTAAGATAAGACATTACTAACAGAAAGATCATGACATCGATGAAAAACAAAAACAAACAACAGCAACAACAAATATATTGGAGATCAGTGTCTTAGTTACTTTCTGCTTGTTGCTGAGACAAACACCCGACACTCAAATGAAGGAAGGAAAGGTTGATTAGCTCAGTTACTGGAGCTTTCAGTCCATATTCAGCCGGCACAAGGCTGAGTGGAACAGGGCAGAGAGCATCTAGTTCATGGTGGTGGAACAGCAACAAAATGGTGACAGAGGCAGCCAATCAAACAGGGCAGCAGAGAGTAACAGCTCTAGTCTCTCTGTCTCTCTTTATATTACATCCAGGCTCTCCACCTCAGCCTTATCCACCTTAGGCTACACTCATAATCCCAGAAGTACTTAAAACATGTAATCCCAGAGATCATGGATCAAGTCTCAAAGTCTACATCAGTACTAAAACACATAATGGCAGTGACTCACGAGTCAAGTCTCAACCTATAGAAGTCTCCGCCCAATGACTGCATGCGGCTCTGGGGGGACAACTAGACATAGACTATAACAAGTATATAGAAGGAATTGAAGAAACTGATTTCAAGCAAGGCCTGCCAGATAGCTCAGCAGATTGAACTGCCTGCTTAGTCAGAATGTGGCGGCTGGGGCTCAATCCCCGAGGTGCCATGCTGGCCCCGCTCCTGGAGTGCACTGAGATAGCAATTGAGGCTGGGCTTGGTGGCATGCACCTTTAATAATAGCACGTGGGAAGCTGAAAGCAGGAGAATCTCTATGAGTACAGTCTGGGTAGTGAGACCCTATAGATAATGTACATCCTGCACTAAGTGAAAATATATAAATAAAAAATATATATATGGAGTAAGTAACAAAAGAGATGCTTGCTTAATTTTATGTTGTTGGTTAAATGAAATGGAGACATGGGTCATATGGATTTTGAAGAAAAAGCAGAGGACTCGCCCTGTGTGCTTAGCACCTGGAGTGGCATTGACCCTCTGCATACAGAAGATGCAGGTCTCTGTGTTACATGGCATCCTTCTTGCACAGTGTGATTTTATCCTAAAAAAAAAAAAAAAAAAAAAGGTGACATGCTATTTTCTTTCAATTCTCACTCTGTTATTAAAGTATAAACCAACAAAACCCTTGGCTGTTTCATCCCAGTGTTGGGCCACCAACAGGGTACATTTATTCCTCCATAGAGGGAGACTAGGACCTCCCTAGCTCAGGCTGGTCCATTATTGAGTTCCTTTGTGAAGATTTAGGTCACCCATTCACTGTCCAAAGTTTATTTTTGTTGTTGTTGTTTGTTTGATTTTAATGTGATTTGACATTCCTACAGTGACTGGCCCCTTTTATTCCAATTCCTAATTAAAATGAAAAGGATTTGGCAATTCTATTCTTCTATCACTATTTTTTCAATACTGTTCCCTCCTAGGATTTAGAATGTTTCTCTTCCTGTGTAAGAAAGAGAAGACTTAAACTTCATGAATTCAACATTTAGTAGAACTTAACCAAAGTGATTATGAAAGAAATCAGGAAATGATAAAATACTGTCCTAGACCAATATTCCTAACATGTTGGTATAGCTAGAAAGTGAGAATTCTACACATGACAGAATTCATTTTCCATCCTTTTAGTAATAAATTCATCAAAACATTTTCATCCAGCAAATGTATACTTAGCTTCTTCTATGCAATGGATAATGTGGACTGCTTGTTTCTAGCTTTTTTGGGGGGGCTTTCAACATAGTGGCTCTGAATATCTGGCTTATAAACTGTCTCTCAGTCTTAGTCTTACCTCATTCACATTAAGCACAGTATACGTCTAAGGCACAAATGTATGCCCAGGTTTTATTCTCTCTCTATGTCTGTCACTCTCTGTCTTTGTCTCTGTCCCTATCTCTCTATTCTCTCTCTCTCTCTGAAACACACACAGACACACATACACACACAGAAGCCCCAAGTTTTGCTTTTTTTCTGTCTTTGAACCTCAAGACATGCCTTAATATGTTCAGATAGCCGTAGCCATTCTTCACAGTACGATCTAGTATAGCTGATAATTCAAGCTAAGTCACGGCACACAGCTCTAGAACACCTACAAGATACTGGCTCCAAAAGAAATATCACTCTTGTTACCATTCAGGTGTCTCTCATGTTTTATAATGGAATAGAATAATGTTCAAAGGGTAATAGCTCTACCCAACCCCAGCCTGCTCAATTTGCCTCCTGATTTTGCTGCCTCATACTTCAGTTCTTCTTCAAAGCAAAAGTGCTTTCCTGAATTCTAGCTCCTTTACCTGGGGTTCTGATATTCAAAGCTTCAAAACTTTCACTAACCGCCCCAGAAGAGCTTTTGATTTTTCCCTCACATTCTCTCCCTCATTTACAAGGGCTCTCTTTGTAGTGGGCGGTGGCTCTGAAACACAACTCTCCTGCTCAGCACCTGCTCCCGCCCACCTGATTGCAGGTCCTCCCACCATCTGTTGACCTGCTGCTTTGCCCAGCCACCAGTTCTGCACTGTGCCAAGCCCCAGCAGGCCGCCAGTAACAATCATCATGCACAGATGGTTCAAGGATAACTTGAGACTGCCACCTGGTCTGTGATCTCTTCCCAAGACAATAATGTCCTAGTCTGAATTATCTAGAAAGACAGAACTAGTAGGAATATAATAATTAATTAACATGCTACTTAAGTAACTTAATATAGCAATTGGACATAATTTTATATCGTATAGTATATGTGTGTTTTATGTAGTATTATACGTGATTATGTCACATGTATGTATATAGGGAGGAACAGACAGACAGACAGACAGATAGATAGATAGATAGATAGATAGATAGATAGATAGATAGATAGATAGATTTAGAGGAATTTGCTCATGGGTTTGTGTAGGTTGAGAAAATCCATGGCAGGTTGGCTAGTTGTCTCAAGCTAGACACTCTGAGATGCCAGAGGCACGGCTGAGTAAAAGTTGAAAGGCTTCAGACCTAGGGATACCAATGTCATAGCTCAGAAAGAGCATGTAGCGATGAGCAGAGCTGCTCCTGTAAGATGTGGATTCCAAAGGCCAGAGAAACTGGAGGTCTTCTATTCAAAGAGGAGAACAGTGTATTTTATCTACAGGAGATAGGAACATGTTCTCCATTGCCCCCACTTCCTTCTTTTTTTTTTTAGGGTTCACTGTATTCTTTTTTTTTTTTTTTTTTTTTTTTTTTTTTTTTTTTTTTTTTTTTTTTTTTTTTTTTTTTTTTTTTTTTTTTTTTTTTTTTTTCTATCTGGGCCCCTAATCTCCTGAACAGCGCCTACCCAGATTGAAGGTCGATCTTCCCTCCTTAATACACTAAGACTCAGAGGCATATCTCTTCTGGGAATGTCTTCTCAGACACATCAAAAAATAATGCTTTTGCTAGGTAGTCCTTAATCCAGTCAAGCTGATACCTCAGATTAACTATCACAGCAAGCAAATTCAAAATTAAGCAATAATACAATGAGTTGAAATAATTTACGGATATTTTTAATGTCAGAGAAAAAAATGATCTGATTAAATCTTCCCCTAAGAAATCATTATTCTATTGAGTTCATCCAAATAGCAGGGTGTGATTTTAATTATTATAATGGAACATAATTGTCACTAAACTGAGGAGTTAATTATTCTGAAAATAACTGTGTCATTCTTCTACAAATAAATGATATGAAAATGTATTTTGTAGCTCTGAGTTTTGAATAATACCGACCAAGCCAATGTATTTACTCATGTGAAACTTAAGCAAGAGTCACTTGTGATTCACTAAGTTTTCTCCCTGGAGTTGGATTTGCAATTGTAAACTTGCAAATTAGATGGAAGCTTCATTATTTCTCTAATGGGAAACACAAAATCTTGCAGAAGTGCCTCAGAATTGGCATTTGCCATCGATCTTAAATGCCACCATGCGGTTGGCACAGTTATGAGTCTCATTGGGACTGTCTAGCTGTTTTTCTTTTCTATTTCATAACTCTTGATCCATGGGATAATTTTCAGGCAATCTGACAGAGCACCAATGACATGAAATTATCAAACAATTGATTAACTCCAAGGCCAAAACTGTGAGAGAAAAAATGGTAGTATTTTCAGGGTCAAAACTAAATAATGTCTCTCAGAACATAATCTAAAAAAAATATTGTGCAAAGATTATGAGTAGAATGATCTGGAAAGTTAATAGCTAATTCTCTCCTTAAAGTAATTGAAGCCTCATTCTATGCATATGGCTTTGGGATGCTGGTATATCCAAATCCATCCAATTCTCTGCCACAGCTGTACATAGCCTTTCATTCTTGAAACTAGGACTCATTTGCTTAAAATATTAATTGCTTAGAGATAGTTCTACTGACTGAAGTTCTCTGAGTATATGAATCTATTAGAATCATTAGTGTGATTTTTCTATTATAAAGGACTTCTAGATATATGTATTCTACAACTACCAGTGGAGTATCATGCAAGATAAAGGAACTACAGGGTTTAGAAGTGGTCTCCACAAATGCATCAGAGATGGGAACCGCAGACGACCAGAGTGAGATTTAAACTTTGGGTGTCAAAGTCAGTTCATCATGAAGTAAACGTAAAGTTTCTAGTTGAGTTCCACTAAATTTAAAATTTGCAGTCATGGGGAAAAGACCAGAAATTCAGAACTCCAGAGCATTGCTTTTAAGAACTGTGTTCTACATAGAGAAACCAGCTTTGTCAGTTCAGCATACCACTTTCTTAATACATCAGAATTTCAGACTTTCTCTTAAATTCCAAGAACACATTCCAAACTTTGACTCGTGATTAGAAAATCTCAGAATATGGTGAAGTATGAAAAATGACCTTCATGACACTCAAGTAAGAGTTATGAGAAAAGCCAGAACTCCATGTGGCAGCAATCTATGCAACAGAGAGACAGGAAGAGGGAAAGGGGATATAAATAGATGGCCATGGAGATCCAGAGGGAAGAATGTCTTGTAGAAAAGAGGAAAGTGTCATTTAGATCAAATGCTTTTTCAGTGTCAAGTAGACTCAGAAGAGAAAAATGTTGATTGACTTTAACAACCTGGATGTGACTTCTGACTAACATGAGTTGATTTAGTGGAAAGATGAAGGGAAAAACCAGATGAAAGGGTAAATAGCATGAAAAGGGAGACAAGAAATTCAACAGCCAATGTGAGATCAAAGATGCAGGGAAGAGAAAGAGAGATAAAATTGATTTTTGCTTTTTTGTATGAGTGGAGAGGGGTTCTGAAGAGTGTTTGAAAGTGATAAGTCAGCCAGAAGAAATGGTCCAGAAAGAGAATGAACAGTTTGATCAATAGGGCGTTATCCTTGAGCGTTGCTAGCATTCTTGGAGCAGAAACAGAGTACTTAGCTTGGTGCATGGATAGAGAAGTGGCAGATCTTGACACTGTCATTAACTCCTAAGAAGAGCCTCAAAGGTCGGTAACCCTATTTTCTCAACTGAGACCTTCTTCTGTGCTGGAGAAACACCAGCAGGATATTTGAGCTTTATACCTGGAGCCTTTTCCAACTTAGATGGGAATTGCATTCTTCTTGAAGTGACGAGAGGCTGAAATTTCATCTGCTTCTGGCTCAAAGGCAAAGCTGAGGTTACCCTGCAGGTGTTCACCACCTACCCCTGGATGTCTCCAGCCACTGGTGACATCCCTGGTTATGTCACTGATAGATCCTAATCACAGGAAGAGGGTTCTGAGGCAGTTACTTAGAGAGAATGGGAGAAAAACCATGATTGGAATATGTTCTTAGTGTTATGTGGAAGAATTCTGCTGTCTTATTGTGAAGGGGAAATGTAAAATGAATGGCACTATCTTGCCTAGGACACACTTCTGGCACAACTTTTTGGCCCCCGTGAAGGAGACCTTACGTGATGGTAGCCGTTGCACAAGAATAAAACAAGGTAAAAGATGAAGACATTGCCAGCAGCTTACGTAAGGTCTAGAAACAGCCCACAGACAAGAACTTACATACCACTTATTCTTAACAGATAGAATTTTATTAGAACAGAACTATGACCGCTCGTTTGTTTGCTTTATGATTCTGCATTTTATAATGCCAGAGTTGAAGAATTTGGGAGAAATTACACAGCTCTCATGGCTTAAAAAAATTAAACAGATGTTTTTCAGAAGAAACTAGAAGACCCTTGGCCTTGAGGAAGGGAAGAGCTATGTAATGCCTAAGGTACTGAGTGAGGAAGAGAAAAGAGCTTTCATTGGGCCACTGAGAAATTGCTTTCATGTCCCTCAGTCAGAAACCAGAGAATCATCCTGAAAGGCTGGATTTAGAGACAAGTCCTTTTAAACCCTTATCTAAGTCAAGCTGTTCTCAGTCAGAGGACAGGGATTTTGAGAAAAATCTAAGGTATGGAAGCAAAAACAACAACAACAACAACAACAACAACAACAACAACAAAAAACCAATAATTTTTGAAAACTGAGGTAGCTAGTCATGGTGACATAATCATGATTCCTATAATCCCAGAAATTTTGGAGGCTGGGAAAAGAAGATGGTGAATTTGAACACCAAGGGAAACAATTTAGAGACTATTCACAAGAAATAATTTAAGGCCTGGAAATGCAGCTCAGTGCAAAGTCCCTGAGTTCAGTTCCCACCCACTGCCACTCCCCTATACACACAGATAGATGATAGATCTGGATAAACCCAGTGAAATAGAACATAGCACAAGATAATGCAACTAACATAGAAACACACAAATGCTTGGAGACAGCAGTCTCCTGGTTCTGCGCCAACGGCAGAGATGGACTGGACAAAGGAGACAGTTGCTGTGCTGAACAGAGGCAAGCACCAAGGTTCTTTAGGAGACTCAAGATCTTCATACATTAAAATGCAAAAAAGTGCCCTTGACTTCATTAATACTGGTGATAATGATAGCTAACGTTAGTTCAGAGCTTAGTATATGCAAAGCACACCTGTTAAGTTCTTTGCATGAATCTTTAAAATATAATCTTCAAAGCACTCCTGTAAGGTAGCTTGCATTTTAACTCTCATTTGATAGGTGAATAATGAGATGCTCGGAGAATTTCATATGCCCAGGGTCACATAGCAAATAGTTCAGCAGAGATGTGAATTCAGTCTGTAAACTTAATGCTGCTATTTCTAAGCTCTGATTTCTTAGCTATATCATCTGGCAGTATCTAATATAACTCTATGTTCTTATTTCTTTATTTTATTTTAGGGAAAGGTCTAGATTGGACTCATAGTGATTCTTCCATTTACGGCCTCCCAAGAGCTGGGATTACAGGTGTGCACCACCACACCTAGTCTTAATTGTCATCTCAGTGTGCCCCAGAGGGCGGGGCCAGCAGGACAGGCCTGGGTATCCAACCCCTGGCCCCTGCACCTGCTTGGAGGTGCTTTAATCTGCTGAGTTATTTGGCCAGTCCTCTAATACAACTCTAGTATCATAAAACGTCTCCTTAAAGAAGAACTGTGATTAGATAGATTTAATTTATGAAGTGAAGTTACTATTTAACTTAGGTAGCTTACCAGGCTAACTCCATTATTGAAGCTAAGCATTATTTTGCATTTTCCTGTTCCCCTCCCTTACTTTGTATTTGTGTACAACTGCTGGTCTTGCAAAAGAAACCTCTTTAAGGATACTCAGAAGATGCTAAAAGGCCAAAAAAAGCTTTTAAGCTACAAGCAGAGCAGAGTACTTTATGGCTTTTTGAGCATTTGAGAGCTTTCAGAACACAGATTCAAGAAACACAGTAAAAATTACATTCATGTTTGTCTGAATGAAGATTCCAAGAACCTCCTGAGAGTTTCTCCTTTGCTTCAATGTTATTGAGATTTTGTGTCCTCTCACTAGGAGAGCAGCGTGGTGGGTATGTTCTCCACCCAGGAACTCCACTTTTTGCTTTCCTCTCCCACACTTTTCTGCTATTACATTTCAGCCTTGGTGTCAGCTGACCATGAACTGAATCTACTAAAACTTTGAGCCAAAATAAAACTGTCTTCCTTTAAGCTGCAGGTGGCAGATATGTTGTCCCAGCAAGGAGAATGGGGGCAGTATATTTGCAATATTCAGCCATTCTTCCATTGACTATCATTTAGCTTATCCAAAGTACTGGGTCATCCACCCCTAGTGACAAATTAACATGTGAATTTTGGCTCCATGCATCATCTTAGATTATTCTTTCAATACTATTTGAGAAACTTGCATTTTCTTTCTGTTTCACACCTAGCCATGTGTCAGATAATAGACAATTTCATCAACTCAGATCACTGTGAGTTTGAATTCTGGCTTCTGTAAACTCAGCTGTGTGATCATGGATAAGCTGTTTGACCCTCCTAAGCTTTATTCATCATTGATTGCATAAGGGTGGACATCATTTTTTCACAGTGCTGTTATAAGCACTTTTAATGCAAAACAGTGTCCAGGTTTTTTTTACTACTACATAGTGACATGCACAAAGAATGGTACATGGTGCCACTGAGTGGTTACCATTTAAAGGGATAAAAGGAAAAATAATATTGAATGATGATTATAGAGTTCATAGCCGGCACATAAAACTCAACAGATGTTCAAATCTAGAACTATTCATTTGTCAAATATCTGTACTGCTCTCTTCAGCTGAGCTCTGGTCATTTAGACCTTTCTCTCTCTGATGAGGATAACCACCACTTCCTCACGGAGCCTCACCAGACCCCAAAATAACAGCAATAGTGGAGCTCTACAGTAACATGGTAGCTGGTCCTTCAGGGGCTCTGCAAATGAGAGATACAATGCATTCATTGTGTCTATCAATATAAAGCTGGCGCGCGTCACAATGTCAAATGTCACTTTACCCATAGAACTCAGGACTTTTCTCACATCCAAGAAGAAAAATCCAAACAACCCCTTTGACAATAACGAGATACAACATGTGAAAGTTGTTCATTTCCTATCATATTGCTTTGAATTGCTGTATCCTCTTTATTTCTTATTTTCTTTAAAATAACAAAGGAAGAATACAGAGCCACCTATTTATAATTAATGGAGTTCTGTTCTAATTTATGAATTTTGGAATTAAAAGTTTCACAGTGTTCTTGTTAGTCCAGGTACCATGTTGGACTCCTTGCAACTCTGAAGTATGAACACAGTAAGACTTTATAGACTCTGTCCAAGAGAAATTATAATTTTTGTTTTGTCTTTTTTTTTTTGAGACAGGGTCTTGCTATGCAGTTGAGGCTGGCCTTGAGCTCACTTTTGTAGCCCAGGCTGGTCTCGAACTCGCACCAATCCTCCTGCCTCAGCCTCCCGAGTGCTGGGATTACAGGCGTGAGCCACCACGCCCGGCTAAGAGAAATTATTAATAATGTCTTAGAAAATATTTCTCTTGTACCTTCCATTAGCGTTTGACCATTACACGCCTTCCTGACATTGTGGACCCTAATTAGTGCCCTAGCGGCTCGGTATCCATTGAGAAAGAGACCTCTGGGTTTGCAATAACACTAAAGGCTCCTTGAAGGTTCCTGGAAGAAGATTCAATTGCATTTGAATATTGGTCTCTCAACTGTTAGTCATGTGATGTTGAGCTGTCTTGTCTTGGTCTGCAGAATAAGGAGAAACAAGATTGTTTCATATTTCATTGTCAAAATTGCAAGAAACGAAACTGGCTATGCTATTTTTCTGCTCTGTATATCAACATTCTGTCCCCTTTGGGGCCAATTGTTTTCAATTATGAAGAGAATGGCAAAGGAAGAAAACATAAATTCTCACAAAGTATCAAGGATTATATTGATTAAGTAACATATTAGTTAGGATAATGCTAGTTGCTATAACAAATAAATCCCTGAAACTCAGTGATTCACTGTAATAAAAAATAATTTCTTGAAAACAATGCCATGGGCACGGTCGATGCACTCCTTTCAGTTGGTGGGCTACTGGTCTTTCGTCTTCCACCTCATAGTCTCACAGTCTTTCAGACTTTTATCAACAGATCACCTGAAAAAATTAAGAGTAATGCAGAAGGTCTTTATAGGCACACATCATGGCCCCCACTTTCCAATATCCTTAAACACAACCACCCCAAAGTGTGAGAGAGGTTGGGAAATACCATTTTTCTTTATACTCCAGGAAAAGGAGAAACAGATATAGTAAACATTTAGGAATTTATACCATACAAGAAGTCAATAGTTATCATGAGAGGAATCTGGTTTCTATGGGAAGAATGTAGATAGCAAGTATTTAAATTAGTAAGTTTAGGGAAAACTGCCCTAGTTATTGGGACCTTAATAGGAGGACAGAGAAACAAAATAGTGGCAGACAATACACAGAAATTGAAGTGAGGTGCATTCTTTTAATCAAAGCGTGAAATAACCCAGACTAGAGGTATGACTAACCTTCAGCAAGTGGACATCCAATTTACCCAGAGCCATTTATCCAAGTTGTTTTCCCTCCTACAGAAGATGCTGTTGTCCCTTTGCCAGTGATTAGAGAGTTGAATGTGACTTGGATTCTTTTCTCTTCCTCTGTTCCTTTCTTTTGATGTTCAAATCTGTTTTTGTGTCAGTCCCATGTTGCTATTATTACTGGAGATTTGCAACATAGTTTCAGCTCCAGGCTTGTGATTCTGTTCTTGTTGGCCACAAGGTCTCAAGTTATTGGGAATTTACTTCCTGAAAGCAACCGAGAACAGACCATATCACCATAGAGGATTTGTAGCCACCTCATTCTGCTGAACATTAACTGATCAAATAGTTGCTTGCTGTGTTTGTTATTCTGGGTCTACCCTGGTTCTATATCAATTTTGATTTTTTTTTTCTCCATTCCTGTGAAGAACACTTTAGTGTGCTGGTTGTGATTGTGTTAAATCTACATATCAATGTTGGAATTATGGCCATTTTGATTATATTGGTTCTACCTATCTGCAGACAGAGGATCTTTCTATTCTGTGAGGTCCTCTTCGATTTCTTTTTTCTTAGTTAACACTGTATTTAAATAAAGAGAACGTTAAAATGTAATAGGAAGTAGGTAGACAAGGTATTTTTTTTCAAATGGGGAACCTATGAAAAGTGAAGGGAGGGAAAGTGATTCAAAAGAAAAAAATATAATTCAAATATCTCATGTTCATGAACTATATCTGCACAAGTACTGCACATCATGGATTGCAAATATTCCTAATTTTTCTAAAATTAAAAAGTGTGATCAATACAACACAGACCTTTATTCATTGCATCAATGTATAATGCTTGAACATTCTAATAAAAGAGCAAGCATGCAAGAAAAATATTACTAGTGGCAAGACTTCATGTTTCCTAGTTAGTTCTACCTGGGTGGAATCCTGAACAGAAAAATAAGAATTAGAAGGAGTTCGTTCCATAAATTAAAAGAAAAAAAGAAATGAGAAAAATTAAAGCTCCAAGTGTGAAGATTATTAGAGTGTAAATCAGTGTCAAGGGCAACAGAGAATGTTTGGTGCCGCCCATTTTCACCATACTTAATGTTCAGAAGTATGAGGCAGCCACAAATTCTCCGTGGTGATGTGGTCTGTTCTCAATCGCTTTCAGGAAGTTAAGTCTCTGTATATCAGGAGACCTAGGTTCATTCTTCCGGTGGTATTGGAGCCTTTTGGTTGACTTTCCCAACTTAGCAGTGCTCTAAAGGGTCAGGCTGACATAAAGAAACACATTTGGCAAAACTGAGAAGGAAGTGACATTCCAAACCCAGTGATAATTTTATCCATGCTGAATAAGAGCATTACATAGTTTTAAGATGCACTTGGGTTTAATTCAGGACTCAAGAGCTGCCAAAGAACAGAGGGAGATTTAATTGTATCTGGAGTCCCCTTTCTTGGTATTCCAATATCTTGCCATAGGTTCTGGACTAAGCAACTCATTTTCTACAGCATTTTTTTCAAGTCTCTAATCCCTTATTCCTGTCTGAAATTTTATATCAAAGCATTTATATTTCTGCCAAATCAATAAAAAGTGTGAAATTTAACTAATTCAAGTAACTTATAGAAGAGATCCAGAACAGAGGGATTTTGATACCTATGAAACTTCTAGAATGACACACAATAGCCTGTATGCTGACTTCAACCTGCTTCATGTTTCTTGTGCCATTCATACAGTGGCACATATGTACAGATTAACTGTGGCAGTGACAGAATTGAGTAGTGATTATGAAGACTGTATATGGCTTCCTTTGCCAAGAAGATTAGAATGTTTATTATCTTGCTCTTTGTAAAATGATTCTGGTTTCTCAATGAGACCATTATGGATGGAAATGAAGGTCTTGTGGCAAGATATGAGGAAGTAGAGGTCTTGTGACAAAAAGGGATCCATGTGTAAGCTATAAAATTGTTCAGGCAGATTCCAACTCACAAGCAATCAAATAAAACTGAATACAACATGAAATGAATGAAAAGAGGCATTTAGTCTTTGAAAATATTACTCTTATTTTTTTTCTTTAAAAAACTCCTTTTGTGCACTTAAAATATATTCTCTGAGTGTTGAAGGTTCCATCATTGCTAGTTCACCCAGTGCATAGAACTTTAAAGCCTTCCCGGTACCCGTGTCTGCAGTTCTCCCTAAGCTCTCCTGCTGTTGGTTTGTCTGAGTCAACGCCGGCTGTCTTAACATAGAAATCTCAAGAGGAATATGCATTTTGCACATTCAGTTAATGAACAGAGGATAGTCTGCTTTAGGGCTACTAAGCTGGAACTGGTCTTGAGAATTAAATATAGCCTAATTAAAGCTTAAACATAATAAGAACATTGGCCATTTTTCATATTTTTTTTTCTTGTGGCCAGGCTTCAGTGGTAATGAGACCAAGGTCTTGAATTCAATCTCCACCGGTCCTCTCACATCTAGTCCCAGTTAGCAAACAGCACAGAGCTTCTGTGATGTGCCAGACACCATGCAAGTCACTGAGATTACTTAACAAAATAGAGTAATTTTCCTCAAGGGTCTAGAGCCTGATGAATAAAACTGAGTAGATTAGGTACATAAATGACTGGAGCTAAAAGCATTGTAAATAGCAATGTAAATACATTGCTACATGCATTGAAAGAAAAATGTAAAGATAGTTATGAAAACTTTTATGAATGATTCTATGCTTGTAGTGTGCCTCTGCTGTATTTTAGATAAGAAACTGAAGGCACAGATCATGTAGGTGCACAGCAAAAAAAAAAAAAAATATTCAGAGCTGAAAAGATATTATTATATTTAATGAATATTGTCATATTCCAATTGGCTTAGAATTTAGGAGATGCGTAGGGGAGTGATGTGATGCAATGTTGATGGAGGGTCTGGAAAAGTAAAATGGCTAAAACGTGGACTTTCTTTACTAAATCAAGAACAACAGTGGTGCAGTTTAGTCCATGGATTTTGAGAGTAGCTAAGAAGACCCTGGCAATTTCAGCTAGAGTTGATCAGGCAGGAAGCAAAGAGAAATGTGAGAGATCTGCGACACCAAGTCTGGAAGAGACGTAAATGTCTGGGTTGGTGGTTATATTAGAGAAAAAAAAAAAAAATGAAAGCATCTATGGAAAGAAAATTAAGGAAGTGGTGTAAAAAAGCTATGGAGGACCAGGTATTTCTGTGTCTAGTTTGGACTGTAGCATTTCAGGTTACCTCATCACAAATTGTTGATAAAAGCCTGGGTACTTAGAAGTTTCTATAGTTACCCATGTAGGGACAATGCATTATCTTTCTGTTGCTGGGAAAACATGTCTGCTATCACAGTTGAAGGCAGGCATCATTTATTTTGGCTGCATTTCATAGTTTTCAGCCTGTGGTTCTCTGGCTCCAGAGCAGAAACATCATGGCCCAGGTGCACTGCAAAAGACATCTGGTTACCTCATGGCAGCCCGGAAGCAAAGAGAACAGTTGGAGAACCCAAAGGAGAGGAAGAGGCCAGGCACAAGTTACACCCTTCAAAGTCATGGTTGCAGTGACCCATTGCCTCCACTAGGCCCCAACAATGGCAGCCCATCCAGCTGGGAGCTCAACAACAGATTATTCAGGGGTCAGGTTAGCACCCTTATGATCCAATACCTCTGTAGGTATCCCTCTGAATAGCGCTACATTGGGGATTAACCTCTCAGTAGTTGAGTTTTAAATCATACTAAAAGATGGCAAACTGTGAGTATAAACGTACTTGAAAATAGTGGCAATGTCACCCTCAGACCTGTCAGAAATCAGAGGTTGAAGAATTTTAGGGTCTTTCAATGCCATCTAAGTAAACTTGGTTTTGGTTATGGTTTATGTCTAGTTGTCCCCCCAAACCTCATGGAGTCATTGGGCAGGGACTTCTAGAGTTTGAGACTTGACCCATGATCCCTGGGATTATGGGTTTTAGTACTGATGGGATTATGGGTAGAAGTACTTCTGGGATTATGGGTATAACCTAAGGCAGGGGCTAAGGCGGAGAGCCTGAATGCAATATAAAGAGAGACAGAGAGACAGACTTGAGCTGTTGCTGCTGCTCTGATGCCCTGATTGATTGGCTGTCTCCGCCATCATATTCTTGCTGCTCCGCCGCCATGAACTGGATTCTCTCTGCTCTCTTCCTCTCAGCCTTGGGCCAGCTGAACATGGACTGAAACCTCCAGTAACTGTGAGCTAAATAAACCTTTCCTTCCTTCATTTTGAGTGTCGGGTATTTGTCCCAGCAACGAGTAAAAAGTAACTAAGACAGTTTTGATCTGACAGGATGTGTTTGCTACACTCTACTTAATGCAATGATAATGCGAGGCACCTTGTGCTGTACGTTTTCATGGCTCACAGTTGTTTGCGGGTCTCCAGTGATATCCTTCATGGTAATTTTCCTAGAATCTACACTACAGATCTCTCTTACTCCCTCAGGCAGCTTACGTAAGTACCTCAAGTCCAACTTTTGTAATTTCTGAGACCAAGGATATAAGATTAATTCACCTTATTGGATTCCAAGCACATTGTAAAGTACAATATTAATGAGAAGTTACCTTTCGGGTAGCTTCTGCAATAGAAAGTGAACCTAGGGACTAGGAGATATCCCAGTTCATAGGACATAAGATATTAATGAACTGGCATCCTAGCTTATAGGCTGTAAATCTCCAATAGTCAAATTTTAGTGCTTTGGTCTGCTTTCATAAGAATCAACAAGGTACTCTCTAGTTTTCATATATATATCCAGGATTTTATGTCATCAAACCTCTTAGGTAAAGCTCAGTTTTCACAGGTTGGGGCACTGTTCATTGTACTGCTCTTTTTGTTGCGTTGGTTTAATGACCAAGTGTTGTTTAACAGACCATTCCTAAACTTAAATGACTGAACATAATATTTTATTGTTTCTTACAACTTTGTGTTGAGATTAGGCTTTGCTAGGTCATGTCTATGTGGTAGCTGATAGGGTAAAAATGCTAAGACTGCTTCTTCATTCTTGTGTTTGGGATGGCTGGAATATGTAGAGACTGTATGATTTTTATTTGTTTGTTTGTTTGTTTGTTTTAATTTGATTAATTTTAATGAGAAAGAAATAGCAATGAGACAGCTTCAAAACAGATTAGTAGGACAGTTGCAATAATTAATACATTGCATATGATAGTCTTCATAGTAATTATTCAGAGTACAAGATGCAGGTATAATATCTTGTCTAAACACAATTGGTACAAATCTTTCTTCTCACTGAACTAAGAGAAAGTAGCTGTGTATCTAGCCTAACCATTTTTTATCACTACAAAATGATCCTTCATTTAAATCACCTTTTTAGTTTTGTTTTATCAGAGATGTGTGTTCTATTGCCATTTGAATATTGTAGGTGCATGAATTCAGCAAAATAACTCAAAATAGTTCAATAGTCCATAACAGTAGGGGGTTATCAGCAGAACTGGCAATGTCAGAAGTTGTTGACTTGAGCCTTTTACAGCTCAGCATATTAATATGGCTTTATTTTTATACTTCACCTATGGTATAGGGTAAAAATATCATTAAGCTTCTCTTCTGGATGATTAAAAACTTAAATTTGCATATCAAAAAATTAGATAAAAAGATGAGCTATAAGGATAGCCAATATTTTGACCCTAGCCTTTCAAGATCAGTGAGTACTCAGGACACAAGAGAATCTGTACTGTAATATCCTGTAACTCAGTGATGTCCCAATTTTTTTTTTTTTTTCAAGACTGGGGTTTGAACGCATGAACTTGTACTTGCCAGGCAGGTACTTGTGCCACAGAGCTGTCTCCCCAGCCACACCCCCCAAAATTTTCTTTTTTTTTTTTTTTTTTTTTTGTCTTTTTGAGACAGGGTCTCACTATGCAGTCCAGGTTGGCCTTGAGCTCACTTTTGTAGCCCAGGCTGGTCTTGAACTCGCAGCGATCCTCCTGCCTCAGCCTCCCAAGTGCTGGGATTACAGTTGTGCGCCACCACGCCTGGCTCAAATTTTCTGATCAAGAAGTTCATAGCGTTACAGAAGAAAGTGATCAACAATGTATAGTGAGCCTAAGGATAGTCACCTAGAGAGAAAGCATTCTCTCAGTCTTTCACATAGAGCAAATTATTCTAGCTTTTTTTTTTTTTTTTTTTTGAGACAAGTTCTTGCTATGCAGTTCAGGCTGGCCTTGAGCTCACTTTTGTAGCCCAGGATGGTCTCGAACTCACACCAATCCTCCTGCCTCAGCCACCCAAGTGCTAGGATTACAGGCATGTGCCACCACACCTGGCTCTAGACATTTTTGTAATTACATTATATTTGATCATCATAAGATTTTATTTAATAAATGAAGACACAGAGCAGTACCTAAAAACAATCCCCTGGTAAGTCACGAAGCAAAACTTAAAACCAAGACAGATCTTAATGAATATCCTGAACATATGATCACTCCAGCCAAAGAAAATAGTAAAAACTCATATTCACATACATGGACTTTCTCCTATCCTTCTGAATTATCTTTATATTCTTGCCCTTTGTGTTATCTTTATCAGTAAAATAACAAGTTTAGTCACTATAAATTATGATAAATTGTTTTAACATGGTGCTCCAAATGTGTAAAAATTTGGATATCAATTGCTCTTCTTGTGTAACAGAGTACTAATCCAGAAATTGGATGCAATTAGCTGGTGCACACATGCCAGGCTTCAGTTCATCCACTCTGGAGAGGTAGGGAAGAAGACTGGAAATTTTTAATAAGATAAAATTTAAGCACTAAAAAAGCCTACAGTAATATTTACGTTTATACTGCCCACTTGAGCTTTTTTAAAGTTTTTGCCAAAAGGAAAAATAAAGGGAATCATAACCAGAAAACCCCTAAAAATCTTTAGATTTTTCCCTTAGTTCTAAACACAGTCCATAATTATGCAAATAGTTACTTTAATTATATCGTACTACCATATCAAACAACTCTTTCAGTGGACTTCTTGTTTATATGTGTAAAGTAATAAAACTTTGAAAAACAAATATTTAGGTTTAATTGAACAACTTAGGTTTATAGATGCATAATGCAGATTTTAATATAAACTTTACTTTTCTCTATTGGTTAAGTAAATCTGAGGTTCTAGTTAACATACTGAAAACCTTTCCCCCATCTGTGAAATGAAAAATATTATACTTACACCTTCAAGAAGACAGAGAACTCACTAAAATCTCTATTTGTATGCCTCACATATATTGGAATATAAATGCTTATTTAATTAAGTTAAAGTCATTTTTCATCAAATTACTAGCTGTTTTTTTTTTTTTTTTTTTTTTGTCTTTTTGAGACAGGGTCTCACTATGCAGTTGAGGCTGGCCTTGAGCTCACTTTCCTTGAGACTAGCTGTTAATATGGTTTAAATCTATAAAATTTTTCTGCATTAGACTTTTTAAAGGGCACTTATCTAATTGCAGTAGTTAAATGATATGTTGTATAGAGTTTGCAATTTAAATTTTTTCCTATTTCTTGGAATTTTTACAAAATACATTTTCAAAGGCATAATTGATATTGATTTTTTATGTGTGTGGAACAGTGTCTACAAGGTCTACAGGGTCTCACTAAATAGATCAGACTTGTAGTGATTCTCCTGTTTTCAGCTTCCCAAGCACTGGGGTTACCGGCATGAGCCCCTTCACCCAGTCTCAATTGCCTTCTCAGCACACCCTGGGGTCTGAGCTGGCACAGAATGCTGGAATAATTGATGTTCTTATTCTCAGAGCAAGAATACTGATTTGGCTAAGGTCTTATTTATTGTCCACAACTTAGATCTTTTTTTTTTCCAGAAATCAGACATGTATATTCTAGACATGTCCGTGAGAAAACACTTAAAAGGGAAACCTCTTACAATCGATACGTCATTGAGAAAATTTACCAAAGTGGATTTTTAAATTCTAGATCAACTCTCCAGCTACGATACTGTTTTCTTTCCCCAAATAATAAAATTCTCAAAGTAGCCGCCTCTCCTGAACTGCTCCGCTGTCTATTTACCTTTCCTTCTGTACTTTTGGCCAACCCAACTCCAGAACAGTAGCTGAGCACTGACAGAAAATGTTCATTTCCAGTTATTTTCTTGTTCAAGGATTTTGCTTGGTCCTAACTTTCCTTGATTTTTCTGTTTTCCTCAACTCTCATAACTGCACACTCTTTTAAGCTTCCTCCCTGTATTTTTTGTATCTCTCTTTGATTGCCCTCGCCCTAGCTTCTTTCCACTGAAAAGTAGACTGATTCCCCCTTGGACAGTTCTCTGCAGTACACTCACCTATACCTTGTTTTAGCACTGATTACTGTTTTTCTTTTTTCCCAGAACCGGGGATTGAACTCAGGCCCTTGTGTTTGCCAGGGAAGTGCTTATTCTACTGAACTATCTGCCCAGCCCAGCACTGACTACTGTTGATTGCAGAAAAGTCTGTATCCTTAGTTCAGGTTGCTCTGTGTGGCTTCACGTCTATGGTTCCAATCGCTTGTCCACAGGAGCAGCCAGCTGGCAAAGTGATTGAAACCCTGTTGAGTGATTCCAAGAGAGCAGCTTCTGAAGCCTGATGAAGTAGGAGCATGTGTGAAAGGTACAAGACAGATATCTTCTGACGTGTCTCTAAAATAAAGGATACCTGGGCAAGAAGCTAGAGACGAAATGAGAGTAGATAACTTCTAGATTTTGGATTTGTTTCCAAAGGAAACCAGCAAATCTTTCCTGTTATTCTCTCTTCCTACTTCTTCTTATTTGGATCTGGGTGTTAAACTTAACAAACTGTCTGTATATAGAGGGGCTGGGACCCAACATGAGTAAGCATGGAGCACTGACTGTGCTGTGATCCCAGTGTGGTGGGGGAGCCCTGGCAATAATCCCAGCATTCTGGAAGACTATGGTGGCCGGATCTCAAGTTAGAGCCACATGGGGACAATTCATCCAGGCCCTGGTTCAAGAAAAACGACAGTTATATACCTCAGTTCTATGGCCCTGAGGACCCCAGTTCTACAAAACAAACAAATTATGTCCCAAATTATTTAAAATTCTGCATATATATGAAGTGTTCCAGTTTAGTCAAATTCTAATTTCATCTCAATTCCTATTTTTGGTCTTATTTCTGATGTTTCAGATACCCCTTCTGGCATAGTCCTTGGACTCAAGTGTGAACTATTAACCCTTCAGAGGAAATATTTTAGTTCAGTGCACATAGGGAGCACCCTAAACTCTGTTTTCCCAAATTGCTGTACACAAATGCCTTTTTGGTCATCTGAAATTGGCAAACCAAAGCATTCTGCCTGGAACGAAAAAAGATTCCGCTTCCCACGTAAGTGAGCGCATCTCATGAAAATCTTTGGGTGGGGAAAACCAGAGGTATATTGCACTTGCAAATATGTCTGATTGCTACTCAAAAATGTGTTTGCGCATGTTCCAGAGTCAGCCTCATCAACTCTCTTGGACTTTGCCCAAACCTCAGTTTCGACTTATTCTGATGCAAACCGGTGGGAAGGAAAAAAAAAATCCCTATAAACTGAGGATTTATTTGCAAGTAGCTCTGAGACCCAAAGGTGTCTGACAAGAGAAAAGCTGAATGTTAACACTGCCTCCAAATCCAGTCCTCTCTCCCCCACCCAGTCCATTGAATCTAGTGCTAATCAACCATAGGAAACTCGAGGTTTCAGCCTTACTATCTATTTGGGCAAAACTTTCACTTGGCTATCATCTATTCTAGGACATGACATGCCTTTATGGAAGGAGTTATTTTGCTTTGGGAAAATAAAAATACCTGAAAGACTTAAATAGAACATTAAATTAGTTTCACCTGCTTTCCTCAACACCACTGGAGTCTTGGGAGAAAACAGAGTGAGACGACAGATCTATTTCTGTGTTTTGCGAAATGCATCTGTGTATACAAACCATTCTGATTAGCCTTCTGATGAATTAACCCTCTGGGGTACCCAGCTGCCTCTTCCCACAGCTAAATAAGAGCAGTTCTTACTTCCAGCTGCCTTCAAATCCACTTTTTTGCACTAACAGGAAATTTCACTGTATTAACAATCATCTCTTAAGCAACAAATATTAGTAGAACACTACTGAGCTCCAGCCACAAAGCTATCATTTTGCTAAGCGTACAGAAGGATATACACTGTATTAAAACAAAACAAAAAAAACTAATCATGACCAGCTACACATCTTCCAGATCACAGAAACATATTCATACATTTAATCCATCTGCTTAAATGCATGGCCAAAGAAAATCTTTATGAAAGGATCCTCTGAGCCCACATAGCATATCAAGAACAGCAGATGACGGCTGGGGAGATTGCTCGACAGTGTAAGTGTCTGCCTGGCAAGCACAAGCACCTGCTTTCAATCCCCTGAACCACATGCCTTGTGGACCAGGAACCCTAAGTGTACCTTACTAGCTCTGAAACTGGGCATGGATGCACACACCTGTAATACCAGCTCAGGGAAGCTGAGACAAGAGCGTTACTATGAGTCCCATCTGTGTAGCTAGACCCTGCACCAAAAAAAAAAAAAAAAAGATTAAAGAGGGGATTAAAGCACCTCTAAGCAGGCACAGAGGCTGAGGGTTGGTTCCCAGGCCTGTAATACCAGCCCCACCCCCAAGGTACACTGAGAGGGCAACTGAGTCTGGGCATGGTGGCGTGCGCCTGTAATCCCAGCTTTTGGGAGGCTCTATACGGCGGATCGCTGAGTCTGATCGAGTAGTGAGACCCTGAATATCCTGTAGATCCTTTCTAAAATGTAATTAATTAATTAGTTAATTAATTAACTAATTAAAGAACAGCAGAGGAATTAGATAACCTGGTTGGGGAAAGAAAGGGTCAGAGGCATGAACGTGCCTGCCACATTCTGGAATTCTCCTAATGTAGCCAGAATGTCACCCCTTGAGAGAGGCAGGGAGATATGACAGCAAAGATGTCTTTTATTGGTGGGTTTATTTGGGCAGGATAAGGGTGCAAAGCCAGGGGTATTAGAAGATTTCTATGGGAACAGAACAGTGAAGTTTTGTTTGTATAAATCTGGACGGGGGCCAGCATCATCGATGATAAACACAGCAAAGAAATGGCACAACTTGGCATTTTCTTCCCAAAGAGAAGGTGTTAATTTGAAAGACAATATATTAGCCCCTAGGTCCCTGTCACCATTATTGGATACTGCGCATATCTTTGTTGATTCTATTTTTAATTTGAAATCCAGCAAAAACTGGAAAAAGTGTACTAGTTTCTACTTAGAGTGCTTTACATATTACTTAGGAAGTGCTTTTGTAGCCAAAGTCACGGTGTTTAGTGTTTTTTACTGAAGAATCCCTGGGAGCCAGGCATTTTACATTGTTCTCATTTGAATACTCACAATTACTCTGGAAATTGAATGTCCTAATTTACATGACCTAAAATTAAACATAGAGTCAGCAGGCTTAAGGCTGCCATGATAGGATGCAGAGTTAGCATGCGATGCAGCTACAATTAAAACAAGAGTCCCTGTGGCTCTGAACTCCACCAATGGCAAGAAGCCTTTTAAGGGAATTAGTGTTACGCAGGATGCAGACATTCAAGGTGTTATGTTGCAAGTTTGTAATGCTTTTACAACCCATTCTATCATAAGTTTTTCTGCTATAATCCTATTTTGCACTCTGTAATTTTTTTTTTAAATTAAAAATGTCTGCCAGGCTCTTCCATATTGCCCAAAGTAACAGGGTTTCACATGTCGTTGTGCCTGAACACTAGTCAGGTATATGTGTGGGTGAGTGTATGCACATAAGTATTTACACACACACGCACACACACACACACACACACACACACACACACACACACACAGGAATATATGCCAAATATTCTTGATGTATTTATCTGTTGATACACTTTTAGATTAAATCAATTTTTTATTTATTTTTTATTTATTTATTTATTTATTTTGCAGGACCAGGGTTCAACCTTTCACTTGCCAGGCAGGCATTCATGCCACAGAGCTATCTCCCCAGCCCCTTAAATCAATTTATTATTGAAAATAATGATGATGCTACAAGTATAAGGGCACTTATCTCTGACACAGTAATGTCATTTTCTGTGACTAAATCGTGAGTAGTTGGATTGCTCGGACAAAGGTAAATCTATGTGTCAGTAACAGAAGTTAGTGTTATCAAGCTTAGTAGAGATACTAATTTACATTTCCACCAAATAGTCTCAGTGTTTTTATTGTTCCAGATTTTCTCTAGCCCATGTTGTCTGTTGATTTTTTAGTGATAGCCTTTATAAATGAGCTAAGATTTTTATTTCAATTTTTGCATATTTTTTCATATGTATATTGTCTACTTGTATATCTTATTTTGAAAAATGTCTGTGGCTACTCTTTTGTCATTTTGAATTGGATTAGTGGGGGATTATTATTTCTACTGCCATTATTATTATTATTATTTTTTGTCTTTTTGAAACATGGTCTCGCTATGCAGTTGAGGCTGGCCTGGAGCTCACTTTTGTAGCCCAGGCTGGTCTCGAACTCGCACCGATCCTCCTGCCTCAGCCTCCCAAGTGATGGGATCACAGGCGTGAGCCACCACACCTGGCACTATTGCCATTATTATTAATTTGATTTTGTCAGTTGAAGCTGTTTGAAAATATGCTCCCCTACATTCTAAATAAGAATTCTAAAGCCAGGCATGGTGGCATATGCCCGTAATCCCAGTACTTGTGAGGCTGAGGCAGGAAGATCAGTACAAGTTCGAGATCAGCCTGGGCTACAAAAGTGAGCTCAAGGCCAGCCTGAGCTGCATAGTGAGACCCTGTCTCAAAAGACATAAGTAAATAAATAAATAAGAATTCTGAACATACTTTTTTCCTTTATGAATTTTCTGGAGCCATATAGTGGCCAAATGTGTCAAGCAATAGTCATCCTTGCTCTACCTTGACATCACTGAATAATTCATTGCTCTCTACCACTTTTCCTTCTTAAGATTCTGCCCTCAGTGCCTAGTCCTAGCCTTATCTCCTGGATCCCTTCAACCTTCCTTATTATTCTTTCTCAGGAAGAACAAACTTCTCTTTTTTCTATTATTAGTTGCCAGGGATCTTCAAATAATCTTCTTATTGGTTTTGCTGAGATTCTCTTTAGTGAGGTCACTGCTTCACAGCTTCGTTTTCTCTCATGGTGATTTACGTCATCCCATTCCTACAAAGATGTCTATGTCCTAATATCATCAAACTGCTAATGCCTAGCCTTACATCAAAAACATGAGATATGATTAGACATGTAGATATGATTGAATGATTTTCAATTAAGAAGATATTTTGGATTATCTTAATGATGCATTATAATAATAAATACTTAATGATGAGTAGGAAAGGTAGGGTTAAGGAAGATACAAGGACATAATCAGGGAGAATAATCAGAGAGCAACATAAAGTCCTGAATTTATACTGATGGTAAAATAGAAGGAGAAAGGAACCATAAATGAAGAAACATAAAAGTCCTTGGAACTGTTCATTGTAATATTTATCTTGGTTAGATTAAGAAACCTAAACCAGAACTCGAAGTACATATCTGTAATACCAGCACTGAGGAGACTGAGGCAGGAGCGTCGACCTGAGTTTGAGGCAAGTTTGGGCTACATAGTGAGCTCATAGGGAGCCTAAACAAGACAAATGAGAACTTGTCTCAGACAGACAGACAGACAGACAGACAGACATGTGGACAGAATAAAAAAAGAAAAAGAGAGAGAAAAAGAGGAAGAAAGGAAGAAAACAAGCAACCAAGGAAAGAAAGAAAGAAAGAAAGAAAATGGACCTTTACTTTACCAGTAAAGAACACTTCTGGGGTATATCTGTAGAGTATACCAGATGTGATTGGTATGCAGTGACCAATGAGGACCCCTGCTATGGGTGATAGTATCCAACAGGCTTATAGCTTGAATGAGAAAGAGAAATAAATTGACATATGTCTCAAGAGTTCCATTCTGCTTGTGTAGGTGGATATCTTTGCTGCTGTGGGTGTGACTCCATATTTTTCAGCTTCTTCACGCAAATCAACACTTCTGACTCCAGGAAGCTTCTTCACTATCCATTTTAGAAGAGTGCTATACCCTTCATCCTTCTTGTATGGTAACTTCCAGGTTCTAGGACCATCACTGGATCCTCTAGTTCTCCAATATGGAGATTGCCATCATCGAGTCTTATATCTCTGATCCAGTAAGTCTACTTAATACAGCCCCTTACATAGTTATATATCAGTGTTATTCCTCTAGAAGTCCTAATCAACATAACATTTTAGAAGCTAGAAAAGGAAAGCAAAATTGGCTCCCTCTAGAAGAAATTCAAGCCTTCAATATCTTGTCTTTAGCCCATGAAATTGATTTCAAATTTCTGAATTACATAATAATAAATTAATTTTATTTTAAAGTACTCTTTTTGGTGATTTGTTATAGCTGCAATAGGAGATCAATAACCTTATAATCCAAGAGCTTCCAGTCTGTTAGTATAGTCCACATACATCTCCTGAATTCCAAAATCACACAAATCTCTTTGTTGATGATCTGAATACCAGTGCCCCACAGTTATGTAGTGAAATTCAGCATAACTATTACTACTATCCCCTGAATCAGTACAAATTCTACAGTCACCCATGACCTCCTTATTATTAGCAAAATTCAAACTCAAGTCTGGCCTCATAAGGTCTCCTCTCCGCAAGATCAAATAACAGATTATGATACAACCTTGGATTATAGATGCAATATGACACTCATTCGTAGCTTATCTTACCAGCTATTCAACTTAACATGTCTCAGAAAAGAACAGACAACTTTATTTTTGCTAGAAGATCTGAATTCATTGCTAAATTTCAAAATGTCAGTTGACATCAATAAGAAAGGAAAAAATAAAGATATAACAAACATACAGAAAGAGAAAATAAAAATAGTAAGCTTAACATTCTAAAAGAGTCCTACTATCTGTAGTTATTCATATTCTAGAAATGTTGGATAAATGCACATACAGTGACATCTTGGCTTAATTTGTTCCACAATTCCGGTAACAAACTTAATTGGTTGTGAACCAAATCAAAATTTTTCCCAAAGGTTCAATATGCATAAGGTAAACCAACTCAGAAGTATATGTATTTTTAACCACAAAGATATGAAACAAAGTACAATAGGGTATGAAGAACGTGAATACTAACCTTGCTTGTGTTGGCATGTTTTGGAGGACAAGAAAGAGTTGGGAGTGAGTCAGTTTTGGGAGGGAGAGTCTCCCTCCATAAGGAAAGCAGGGAGCTCTGCTTCAGGGGTTTTCTCTCTTTCTTTGTTTCTTACCTGCAGGGTCAATTTTGACAAAAAAAAAAAAAATCTATCTATATCACAGTCCCCCCTCCCCCGGGTTGCATAACTCTCCAGAAAGAAGAGATCGAATTATCATTCATAAGATTTATCACTCTGTTCATAGTAGTTCTGTTAGGGTGGTTGTTTCTAAAGAAATCCTGACACTCTATTTTGTAATGGTGAATTTTATCACAACACTTACCACTTCCTCCTTTTGTTCTCAGTGCACTACTCCTTAACAAATGGTCTCTGCTGCGCACTGTAGAACTCATCAAGTTCCTCTATCACCAGCTCCTCCCAAAAGTTCTCACTAATCTCTTCTATGACTACACATCAAAGTCCAGATCCATTCTCTTACCCATGGATACAATCTCCTCCACTATCTGTGCATGAGACCCTTCAAAATCACATTTAGTGACACAATCTGGCTATTGTTTTCTCCAGGTTGAGTTCAAGGTCTGGTGCTTGACCACTTCCCAGCTATGTCAATGACGTTGATGGAGTGGAAGATATGGAAATATTTCTTCTAGAATGCTTTCAGAGTCAAAGATACCTCCTCAGTGATATTAAAACAACTGGTGAAAAGTACCTTTGTGTACAGCTTCTCAGAGTTGCAGATCATTTGCTGGTTCAAGGACCACAGGGGAGGTGACCTGTTGATGGGGGAGGAATATGAATTTTGCAATAGCACTACTATTCTGCATCTATATCACCTACCAAGGCAGGACTGTATGTTATTGGATATCACAAAGATGTTTACTAACATTGTGCAGCCATTCCAAAACAGTCGTCTGTGACACAAGCTTTCACATTGGTCCCTCCCATGATGGATAGTCAGGCCTGGTTGTATTCAACTCTTTGAATGCATGAGAGAGTCTAAAAATTGTACACCAGTAAGGGCATAACCTTCAGATCAGTAATTGTGTTCACCACAGTGTCAAGCTCTCTTTCATGGGTGTGTGCCCTAGCAGTGCTTTTTCTTCCTATGTGATGTAGGTTCTGTTCAGCATCTTCTTCCAGAAGAACCTTGTTTCATGACAGTTGAACACTTGTGCAGCATAGCCTTCTCCCTTCGTGAATTCCCTGAATTCTGTTTTTCAGAGGGGCCTTATTAGAACTGGAAGCCTCACCATGTCTTATCACACTGTGGATGCCACTTCTCTGTGGAATTTATCAAACTACCTTCTACTTGCTTTAAATTCATCATTTATTGCATTTGTAGAGGGGTTTTCTTACAGGAAATCCGTGTGCAACTTCCTGGCTTTTACATAGATCAGAGCTTCGCCATCAGCTACCAGCTGTTCCTTGCTCAGTCATGGCTACAAAGTTATTTTCCACCTCTTCCAGCAGTTCTGTCTCTGACTGCTTTTGCCACATGAGCCCCTATGGTAACTTCTTTATTCTGAAAAATAGATAAAATTGTTGAATATATTGCTTTGTACTCTGAAGCCACATTTGTCACACAAATATCATTTTCCTGTTTTTCGCTCATTTCATGCTTTGCTGCAAGGGTTATTTTCTTCAAAAGTTTCTTCTTATCATTCTTGCTCTGCATTTTCCTTTTACATTCATTACTGTTCTGCAAGTTATTGACCCCTTTGGTCACCCCTCTGTGTGCCGATAGAAGTCACTCTGTGTTTTAGGATACTGTGTGCTATTGTGTTGTGCTAAAAGGTGAACAAAAAGCTTCACAGCAAGTGTGCAGGTCTGTCTACAACTGTGACATCAAGTAGAGGAAGCCATAAGCGCATATCAGAGTGGGGACGGCGGCCAAGGCTGTGTTAGTCGCCTGAATCAAAATTCACAAATGGAAGCAAACCTTTAGAACACTTCTGTTCATGAAGCAAATGGCCCCGGAACGAAACCATTCATGCGTCAAGATGCTACTGTTTTCCTCTGAGTTTCTAGGAAATTTCATTCAGTCTGTCATGATATCTGTTTTTGTTGGTGGTGTTGTTTGTTTGTTTGCTTGTTTTTAAGTGAGGTTAGGTGAGTGTGCTCCTCTAAGGAATAATCAGAAAGGAAGATAAAGAGATCATAGAATTTTTCTACTTGAAAGTCTTGAAAAGTAAGAGAGTCACAGAGTTTATTGTGACAATAAGCCATGAGCTGCAAGGTTGAAATTAAAACCAAAACCTGGTAATGCACTTTAACTCATTAAAGTGAAGACTTGTCATGTGTATTTCTTGGTAAAGTAGTTATTAGCCACATAAAATGGCTTATTTAAAAAGAGAAATTTTGGGATTACTGTTAAAGATAAAATAACACAACTCCAGAATGGATTATACAGTGAGGATACCAAAAAGGAAAACATTTTCTTTGATTTGCACTCTTCTGTGATTTCATTGTTCGCATAAGCATATATGAGTAATTTTCCTTCTCACAGTCCTATTTTTATTCTTTATATTTCAAATAATATTTAGAACTGGGAGAGTTTTCTTTGCAAGGATAAGTTCAATAATGCATGGAAGCCCTTAGCAAATGTCCTAGCATACATCAGTTTTCCATAAAAGGTGGCATTATTACAAGTAGGAAAATTGGATGATGTGTTAGTCTCCCTGACCTCTGAGACATTTATAAAATCTGTGTGCACTGACATAGTCAAATAGATGATAGGAGGAAACTTTGCTGAAGAGGAAAAATGACATGTGAAAAACACAGCTCTCATGCTTGAAAATGTAGACATGAGAAAATAGAAACATTCAGGAAACTCCCTGGAACCAGAATTTAAAGAAATATCACCAACATGGTGATGGCTTTACCTCTGAGTCTATGTTCCCTTCTCATTAACAAAGCAGTTTGCTCTTCTCTGCTATCAAAGTGATAGAAGAACACTGGGTTCAAATGGAACCGACTGAAAAAAGCAAGAGCCTGCTAGCCAGGGTCCTGGAAGTAAAACTTGAGCAATTCAGGGACAACATGAATTTGGCTGTCATAACTCAGATTCCAAAGAGGACAAACAAAGTTATCTTTCTTTAGAAGTTATTAACTTACTTTTGACCCTATTTAATCAGGCTTATGACTCAAGGCCCACCCAGCTGAGTATTTACATAAGAAAGAGCTTAAGTAATAAGACAAATTAGGTCACACTGAGTCCAATGCACTTAACATTCTCCAAGGTTAGCACCATCCAACATAAGTTCAAAGTACCAGGTTAAAATCCTATAAAGAAAATATATCACCATTAGTGAGTATGTGCAAACTATGATCAGTAATATTATGTTTGAAAAAATCAGTGACAATAAAATTAATTTAAAATGTAATTACATTTATAAATATTCAGTAAAATGGTACTTCTTATTCCCAAGTAGAAGAATGAGTGTAGACCATATCTTTTACTAAAATCAAGTTAAAGTGTATCAAAACCTATGCAATAGAACATAAACATGTAATATTTTGTAAGGAAAAAAAAGAAGTAATACTCTTGAAGACAAGGATAAGCAGGGATTTTCTGAACAGATACTCAATTGCATAAGAAATAACAAGCCAAGAACCAACAGATGGGATGATATCAGATGAAAGCTGCACCTCAAAGGGACAGAGTGCAGACAGCCTCATGAATGGGGAAATGCTTCATCAGCTTTTCCTTTGACAAACAACTAATATCTACAAATTATGAAAATCTCAAAAATAAATTTGGATCTCCAAAATAAAAATCCACTCAAGAACTAGATAACTGAAATAGACACTTCTCAAAAGAACTACAAATATCAAATAAGCATATGAAAAAAAAAAACATTCACTATCTTTTCCATTAAAGAAATGCAGATAAAAACAACACAGGCAGTCCATCTTACTCCAGAAAGAATGGCTTTCAGAACTGAAAATCCAACAAATGATGGCAGGGTTTTGGGGAAATGGAACCTTTCTATATTGCTGGTGGGAGAGTAAACAACACAAATATCAAAGTAATCAGTACTGGAGATTCCTCTGAAAAACGGAAAACAGAATTCCATCTAACTCAGCCATACCCTCTGGGTATATTCCTGCAAAGTTTAAAAATATCATAGTACAGCGATACATACATATCTGTGAACAGCTAAATCTTGGAAATTATCTAAAGGCCCATTGTCAGATGAATGGATATAGAAAATATGGTCTCTATTTTATGCAGAGTGGAATAGAACACATGAAGAACAATAAATTGATGTTTTTTGTAGGAAAAGTTGTAGACATTGAGATCATAATGTCATGTGAAACAACCTAGACATTGAAGTTTATATTTCACGTATTTTCTGTTATACAAACGTGATAAAATATAAAGCATTCACAGAGAAAAATAAAATACACATAATATAGAAATAGGAAGGTAGAATTCATGGAGATTAGAAGACCTTGAAATGGAGGAGGATAAATGGGAAGGTAAGGAGAGAAAAGGGAACAGAAAAAGATTAGCACCTCATAGGTATGTACACAAATATTCCAAGATCAGTGTAGCTGTTACATATGGGAAACTCGTACTAATAAAAAGAAAAAGAAAAAAAGGTCAGGGAAACCCAACTGCTGATGTGATAAGCACACCTGGGCAAGCAACTGATAGCATTGCTTGAAAGGAAAACTAATGTTTTTGAAATTGTAAAACATATGTCTTTACTTTCAGTGATTAGAGATTGAATTTAGAGATTGTATCCGGAGTAAACCATACAAAGAGATAAACATGCAACTCAGAGACAGATGTAATTAGAACAACAAAATGGCTGAGAATTTTCAGAGTATGTAAAATAATAATAATAATAATAATAGTAATAATAATAATAATAATGTTTATTATTTTAGGGAAGGGTCTACAGGGTGTTCAGGGTCTCACTACTAGATCAGGCTCATAGTGATCTGCCTGCTTATGGCCTCCCAAGAGCTGGGATTACAGGCACACACCACCACTCCCACCAGGCCCCTATGCCTGCTTGCAGGCTATCTGAGCTATTTGGTTAGCCCTTGTGTAAAATAATTATTATGCCTAGTTTCAGGAAATACAATAAAATCCAAGTTGAATAAGTAAAAACAAATTCACAACTTGACATATAGTAATGTTAAATAGCACTATTAAAACTTTTAAAGCTACAAGAAAGTTAATGTGTTTATTTTCTAATACTAACAATTTAACACCCATTTGCAGCTTATGGGTAATATAAAATCTCACACTTTGATGTTAAGGGTCTGTACATAACATGTGTTGCTTCATCATATACAATTCAAAATGGGACATCTGTTTCTTTAATTTTCTTCTAATCTTTATTTATTTATTATTTACTTATTTATTTATATTTTGTACAGAATCTTGCTATGCATAGTGTTCTTCCTGTCTCAGCCTCCCAAGTGCTGTGACTATAGGCTTGTACCACCATACCTGGATTTGTTGGCCAGCATGGGGATTGAACTCAGATCTTTGCACTTGGTAGGTAGGCGCTTAGACCACCGAGCTACCTCCTCAATCCCATGTTTGCTTCTTTCAAATGACCATAATATTCTGGTACTAACAGAGTTTCCTCACTTCAGGAAAGTCCCACTTCACATGTTTGGAATTTTCTCTTTGAGTCTCACAGAAAAGAGTCTTCCTTTGGTTTACTTAAAAAAAATCTGCAAAATCTCTCCATCTTTCCCAGATCATAAGCATGTCGTCCCACATCTGTGGTATGGAAGGAGATGTTTAGGCAGGGTGCATACAGGGAGGAGGTAACTTCAGAGTCTATTCTAGAATTCTATTGCCCACACCTAGATTTTCCTGCTCTAGAATTACATTTATCTTGAAACATAGTACCTTCACAGCAACCATAGGTAGAAGTTACGAGGCAAGGAGATAGCATTTCAGAACATGAATGAGAGTAAAATTAACTGTCAGTATACACTTGTAGGTAAATATAATGAGCTTTATTCAGTAATTCTCATTATTGTAAGTTTTGAAAGCATTATTTGAAAAGAAAATTAAACACTGAGGGCAGAGTTAAAATACATAAAACAAACAGGTCCAAAAAAGGTATGAAACATATACAGTATATCCAGACTGTTATTGGCTAGATAGCAACTCATGAAACAGAAGAAAATTGCTAGAATAAAATCCAAATTTCTGAGTTTAGGTCAAAAATAAGTGATATTAGCTTTATCCTCCTTAAAAATACACGTATGTGTTAGAACTGTGCATCTATGTCAACCTATGATAAAATTTCACTGTATTACTGCCAAATAATGAACACCGAAAAACAGTGTAAATAATCCTCAAGAAGGCTTTAAGTGGGAGAATTTAGAAAAGTCAGAGGAATGCCAAGTAAACAGAACCCACAGTGTGTCAGCCAGTCTCTAGATTATAAAACCAGTTTGCTGGCTGACAGGCAGTAAATTTGTTAAAATTAAGATAATCAGGTTTGGGCCAGGTGCAGGTATCTCTCAGAAAGATCCATCCTGCAGGAATAGACATCAGATGCCAGAGCAAGAAGCAGTAACTGCTTAGACGAGTGAGTGTGGAATTCCCTGAGTTCAGAGGCACAGTCACCATCAGAGTTTTCCCTGATGTAACTTCCTAATGAGGCCCAAAGTCTAGGTAGTTGGGGTTTCAGTTGTTTCTTTACCACTGATGGTGTCAAAACTTTCAACACACTGGCAGTCATCACAAACTCCTAAAAACACAGAGGCCATGAAATGTACATTACCCAAAATGACTTATTTTTGTATTCTATTTGTGTGTCTGTGTGTATGTGTCTGTGTATTTCCACCATATGTGCTTATAGTGTATTACAATGTTGTATACTTTTCTAGATAAATTTAGGGACAATTTGAAACCACAGTGAATCATTAAAAATTTACTGACACCAACAGAGATGACAACTGAGAAAGAAATCTGACTGCTCACACCCTTGCAAAGCAGTACCCATGAATTCTTTCCCCAAGAGCAAAGAACTTTTGACACTATGTTGCTTTCATTTACCAGAAATGGGTGTTCTATAAATATAAACACTGAACAACTAATTGAATATTCATAGCTTATTCAAAGCGATAAATATATTTAAATGAATAAACATACCAGTTACTTTAATAGCATTATTTTCTTCTTCACCTTAAAATAATCGTCTTAGTCTTCTCATGGAACCAAATGTCTGTATCTCGTGTTTTCTCCACACTTGTAAACATTTAGGTAAACTGTTGATATATTAGAAAGTACTTTTTTCTTACATAAAATATTTTCCCTTTACTTGGGAAACTTTGGAGAGTGGTGCTCTAGTCTCTGGCAGGTGGCTCAGCGCTGAGCCCACCCATGGCTTTGGAAATATGAAGAAGTTAGCGGTAAACCTCGCACGTAGTGAGCCTTCATAAATATTTGCTATCATTTCCACTCTTCTTGCCAGCTGAATTAACTTGGAATCTCTTTGAACCGCTGTTCCTTCATCTATAAAGGAAGGTAATAACAATAAATCCCCCACCGAGGCGCTGTGATGATTAAAGAAGCTTTGCAAGAGCACCTGGTGTGGTGGCTGCCATCGAAGTTTTTCTCCCTCTGTGCCGGGCCGCACTTGGCTGCCCCTGCGGATGAGTAGTTACCAGCCCGTGCGTGACAATCTATCTGAGAGGGAGTGTGGAAAACAGAGGCGTGGGCTTAGGAGGGAACAGACTTGGTTCGAAAGGCAGCTCCTGACATGCCTGGGATGGACCTAAACAGATAGTTAATGTTTATCTTTAAAATCTGTACAATGAGCTAAATAAGTGTTTCAGGTTTTAATGAATAGGAAAGTGTGTGCATATGTACTCATTTGTCTTTGTACTTAGATAGACCGATATATTTAATATTCATTAATTGGTACATATACATTTAATAAATGAGAAATTGGTATGCACTCAGCCTTGGGGGATCACTACATCTGAGTTTGCGTCTCCATCATCCATTTCCAAGCTGCATTACACTGGATTTAATGTAGCTCAAAATTTCAGTCCTTGTGATTCAATTTCTACAATGATATAACTGGGAAAAAATAGACTTTCTTATCATCAATTGTTAATCACTCCCTACGCACAACAGGGATACCTGTCTTCTCCTCCTTTTCTCACTGTTGTGCAAAAAAAAAAAAAAAATGTACATACATGTAGGTGACTGGGCAAGGAAATCGTACTTATGATCCCACCTATTCCAGAGGCTGAGGTAGGACATTCACAAGTTTGAAGCCAAGGTGGGCAACTTAGCTAGACTCTGTCTAAACAAATAATGTTGTAGGACTAGAGTGCTTAGCTGGCAGGCAACAGGTCCTGAGTTGAATATCTCCAAGCGGGAAAAACGTGTAGGGGAGGTGGCTGTGGCTGGCACAGTGGCCTCACCTTCTTGCTGTCAGATTTCTGCTCCATAGATAGATAGATAGATAGACAGATAGACCGACAGATAGACAGATGATAGATAGATAGATAGATAGATAGATAGATAGATAGACAGATAGATAGATAGATAGATCTACATATATATTGTCTTTTTGAGACCAGTTCTATGCAGTTCAGGTGGGCCTTGAACTCACTTTTGTAGCCTAGGCTGGTCTGGAACTCCAAATGATCCTCCTGCCTCAGTTACCCAAATGCTGAGATTACAGGTGTGCGCCAGCTCCCTCTAAGACAGACCTCTGAGCTGAAGTTAAAGGGAGGGCAATTGTGGAAATTCACCGCAGCAGTTAGCATGACACTTTCTCTGGTAAGAAGCAGTCAGGTGGCAGTTCACAGGAACAAGACAAGGAGGGAGGACATTGTAGATGTGCCCTTCCCTGGGTCAGCTCACTCCAGAAGGAAAGGTCAGTGACAGAAAAGCAGATCCACCTCTGGACATAAGAAGTAAACACTGAATTAGATCCTTGAGTCTTCAGTCTTTTTTCCCAAAACTGACTGTAGGAGGGGAAAGAAACACCTTCATTTTCTTCTATTAAGACCCACAAACCTTTCCAAGAAACTGCGCAAATATAAATCATCAGTCTTTAGGAGTATTGCTATGGGAAGCCATTGCAATTTAAATGCCCTCTAAAAGTCGCATATTTTTGAAAGGTGGCTGGATCCTGGGGACACTGACATCGTGGGCCGCTTCATCCACTGATGAGCTTGGTAGCTCAATGACCAGTGGGAAAGTGAGGCCTGCTTGCAGGCGGGACCCTGGTAGGCAGGACCTGGAGGTCTGTCCTCCTGCCCCCCCTTCTCCCTCTTCTTCTTCTCTGTGCTCCCTGGTTACCACAGGAGGCCAGGCTTTCCTCCATCACGTCCTTTCATCGTGTGTTTCTTTCTTGGTGTCAGCTGACTTTGAACTAAGCCCACAGAAACCCGAGCCAAATCAAATGCTTCTATAAAATGCAAAGGTCCAGTATCTTGTCATGGAGAAATGACTGATGCAGTAGCCTTCACCTTTTTCTCTAGTAGAGGAGTTATCTTGGAGGAATGCTAGACCTCTCCTCTCGGGGCATTAGCTTCTTTATCTGCTGTGCGTGAATGTAAGTTCACGTGTGACTTCACAGTTCTGTCACTCACTTCAGATGTAATTATTTACCTGGAAAGTTCCCCACATGAAACTGTATACCACATTCCAGACCTCAAGCTCAGGACTGTCTTTCTGTACTTCTCTTTCACATAAATCTATCTCTGTATTTTTCTGTATTTCTCTCAGTCTATTTTCCTATATATGTAGCTATTTACATCTCGGTAGAACTGCTGTTTATTCCTTATTTCATACTTATGCCAGGGTTATTTATTTACCTACAGATTATGTTCAAACAGTTAGATTTTTGCTCTGTCATTAACTTTTTGTCTCTTTCTTAGAGGCATACAGTCCTTGCCAAAGACTTAAACCGATCATTGTCTTTTCAGTGAAGGAGATAGAAGAATCAGTTGTCACTCAAGACTCCTCCCTGTCTAGTGTTTACACGAACTTCTTTGTTTGTGGGAATTGATATATTTTCTTTACCTGCCAAGACCAGGGAGCTGCCAGCTAACAGCCTTTGCACTCGCTGCTCTAGGATCTATAGGATTTCAGGGGAGATGAAACTATTTACCTGATGATAAATCAATACCTTTCTTAAAATTATTTCTTTTTTAAATGTAGCAAAGCAAATATGATTTTTAAAGTATTATGTTTACTCACAGTTGACCTGACTTACATTTTTTTAAAAGGAATCTATATAGACAGTGTGCGTGTGCGTGTATGTGTGTGTGTGTGTGTGTGTGTGTGTGTGTAACAGTATGTGTGTTTTTCTGTCTGGGTAAGATTTTGTATGATGATATATACATGTATATAAGTGTTCAATGCTTTATGTTTCTGAATATGAATATGTGGATATATTTGTCTACCTTCTGGTCCAGTAATACACCGCATATGTAGTGCTATACCATTTTCACTACATAGCCAGGCGTTATTTCTTCAAATATCCTACCAACCATGATGAGCATAAACAAACAAAAAGAAACTCCCTCCCCCCACCAAGGGACTGTTGCAGAAAAAAGTATTGGTTTATACGTGTCCATGCCATCACTATGCAGATTCCGTGAAGGGATCTTAATGGACTGCATTTGCATTCCAAGATATGTTAGCAGGTGTAGCTGAAGTTAGAGAACCTTATATTGTGATGCTTACCCACCTCAGATCTCATTTTTTCAAACAATAAAAGAAGGAGGAAGAAATTACATTACATTTTCTACTCTTCACATGAGCCCTGTAATGTCTTTGCCTTTCCCAATATTTATTATGCCTTTCCAATTTTATTTACTCTTACAGCTTCTTACACTAGGGAGACTATGCAGTGGTTACACATGCAGGTCTAATTTATTTCACTTATGAGTTTGGTCTCTAGTTGTATTCACTTGCATATAAAAGCCTAGAGTTAATATTTGTTTATTACTGAGTAAAACTCCATTATAGAAATCACTGCATCTTTTCTATCTGTTCCTCAGTTGGTGAGTATGCTGATTGTTTCCAAGATTTAACTTCGATAGCTAAGAGCATCGTACTACCCATTTGTATGGGTTTATTGACAGAAACCATTAATGCTTAATTTTTTGATGGATTTTGCATGCTTGTATCTGATAATCTTAACAACTACTTTGAATATAACAATTTGCACTACAACAACCATTGTTGTTTTGAAATTGAGTCATTTTTATTTTATTATTCATTTTATATTTTTATTCTCTGAACCAGCATAGAAGTTCTATAATCAAAGACTTCCTCTTGGAAGACATTCACATTCCATTCCCACAATCTGTCTGCCTGAGTTCTTAAAGATCTCCATTCCAACTTAATCTAGCCTATTACCCTGTGGTGAACATACAGCTCTCTCAGTTATTTATTGGTACTGGAAGAGAATACCTAACATCCACATTTTAGGGGAAGAGAAGTATATTTTGATTCAAGTGATTGTTTAGCTCCAAGAAAGAGTAAAGGTTGGGAGTGGAGCCTAGTGGAGGCAAGGCTGTGCAGGACACGGCAGTTGGGAAGCACAGTGAGCAGGGAAGAGGTGGAGATGGGAAGATACACTGGAAAGTATCACTCCCAGTAACGCGCCCTTCCCAGCCCAGCCCAAGCTTCTGACAGTGCACTCGGCTATGAATTCATCATTGCACTGATTCACTCATGCACGTAACTCTCCCATGATCAAATCACCTCCACATCCTCCAGCTCTACACAGGGCACTCTAGTCTAAACCCTATTCATAGCCCACTGTTGCAGAACATCACCGTATGCCTACATATTGACACATAGTCTCCTCCACTTGAAGTTCAAAGCTTCCCACAATCCAGTCCCAAGACTGCTCACCAGCTCTGAACTGAGTTTTCCTGTGATTCAGAACTTAGCCTTAAAACCATGAAAGCCTTGAGCAAATTGGTGGGTATGATGGCCAGCACCATGCATCAAATTGTTGCTCTGTTGTTTCATAGAGTCCACAAAGAGATGTCTCCAGCCTACAGTTGCTCCATCAGCCCTTTGTCGCTTGCATGAGCTGACTCAACCCTGACTGTTATCTTTTCCTGCTGTGGTTCAATTTCTCGTGACTTGGCTAATTAAAGTGCCCTCTCCCTACCTGGATGAATGGCAAGCTTTCTCCACAGGCCTTTGCCTTTTTACCTGAGCCTCTCTTTGGTGTCAGACTATCTCCTTAGGAGAGATGAAAGCCCTGATCTCTAACACCATGTAGAGAAGCCAGCGGCCTCCTGACACACAGGAGGTCAGCTTTCATCAGTAACATGTTCTTTGCTCTTATAGAAAGAATAATTAATGCTCCAGTTTGGAAAAATTGATATCTGGCATCAATCTTCCATGGAGAATCCTCACCATCAATAGTGAATGCAATATTTGTCCTAAATGAGAATGATTATGCAGCTATTCTAATAGCGATTCCAATACAAAAGAAAGAGTTTTATTTTGAAACATTTTCCTTTCTTGACCTCAAGAGTCTACTAGCAACATTTAAAATTGCTCATCTTAAAAAAAAATCATTTCTACTTACTTCATCACAAATACTTATCTGGTACATATGAATATATACTTCTATTTATGTATCCATGTTTTGACATCTTTTTCTACTCGTAGTGATGCACAATAGAGATTTTACAAATGCCTGTGTATGGTTGCTTGCTTTCTCCCCATTTTCCTTATTCTTTTGCCTTTCTCCACGTATTTTTCCAGATCTCCAAATAAATATCTCAAAAAGTGACAGCGTGAAGCAAAGCAGAAAGAATAAAGTAAGTTAACTCTTCCCTCTCGAGTTGCACAGTAAGTACTGAATGTGAAATTGACAAAAAGAAAAAGAAAATAATTGGAAGTGCGTGCGTGCTCTTTGAAGGCTGTAACCGCTGAGTTCGTAAGGATTAGCTGTAGTTTAACTTGGGGAAGAATAGAATGAGAATCGGTTCCTAGTGTCCTAAGTCTAAAGATTCTCTGGGAAAGTCTCTAAAAAGGAGAGCAGAGCCAAAGGAGGAGAGAGGCTTGACGCTAGGAGACGCTGTTCAGCGGTCCTGCGCAGCATACACAGGGCATCGTTGGAACTCCAGGTGAGAGAAATCGGTGCAAGGCCTGCGCACGTGAGGGTACCCAGAGAAGAGTAAGTACGCTAAACAGAACTCCCCTAGACGCAAAATTCTGTCTGAAAATCTCTTGCATTCCACTGTTTCTGGGAAAAAGAACAAAAGCAAACAAACAAACAAAAAACAGAAATGACCATAGGAAATCAACACTTGAAGCATCAAATTCTTCATAGGATTGTATTTTCTCAAGAGAACCGACAAATATATCACGTGAACATAGAAAGAAGCCATGAAGTGAACCTCTAGGTTGGGACTATGCAATATCCCCATGGCCAAAGAATTAAGAAGCTGTAGAAATAAAGCTAGATACAAAAACCAGGCACAAACCGACATTCTTGGGCTCTGAGCCTCAAGCTCTTTCCTCCACCTCGCCCCATTTCACCAACAGTTTTTCTTCTCTCCGACTCACATCTGCATTTCTGTGTTTTCCAAGACCTATTAGTAGCAGGCCACAGTTAAGTTGTAAAAATGCTTGTTAGCCAGAGGCAGTATTATTGGGTATGTGGTGACAGTAAATAGAACAATGACTAATGCACAGGGGGACCAATACCTGGTGCATGCATGGAAAAATCCATATTTAAAGTAGGATAAACGCTCATATCTTTTACAATGACAAAGCAATAACTCATTTGTATGGGCAGAAGGGGATCTCATGTAATCAACGTACCACAAGTTGTTTTTTAGTCCCTTGGGTATTGACACTCTGTTGTGATGTAGCATGACACGCTGAGCCCTACAAATTGAATCCTCTGAAGCAACAGTCCCTTGTATGCTAAGAAGTTCACAGTTTGAGCCTATGCTTTACTTTTTCACTATGAGCACAGTCGCTTTCATTCATGAATCCGATGTGCAAATGTGTAACGGCAAGCAATAGAGGCTTAATAATAACCATAAAGAAAATTGCCTGGTTCTCATGATAAAGGAGAGCCATGATAATCATAGCAAGCACTAACGTGGAAACAAAAACCCTAGTCCGTGTTGTGGGTAACTTTAATACATGCCTATAATCCAAGAACTCAGGAGACAAAGGCAGGAGAATCACCATGAGTTCAAGGTCAACCTTAGCTGCATGGCAAAACCCTATCTCAAAAAGAAAATAAAAATACATAAACATCGTATCAAAACATCCTTGTAAATAATCTTCAATGTTCTTATTAATTCTCACTCTATGAGTATTTCTCTAAACCATTATATTCTCCTGACCATGATATTAAAGTATATCAACTTCAGTAGTCTTTTCTCTCAAAGGAAGTGAACAGCTGTATAAGTTTTAACTAATTTTTTCTGAACAGAAATATTACATTAGCATCTCACCAAGCTGTAAAGTGTGAACCTTTAGGAGAGTCATAGAGACAATGAATACATGTTATCTGTTCTATGATTTTAGATTAAATCACCGCTAAATAAAGTCAAACATACTGGAGTCAATTACTGGTACTAGTGCTCTTTACAAGGTCATGATTTGAATAAATGTGATGTTGTAGTGACAGGAATGCATACACTGAAAGTGTTAATCACATGGCCATGGTTTTGAGACTTTGGGGACACGCATAGGCCCGGTGTTATATAATTCAGTTCCTATTTGTGGTGCACCAGTACATGGTAGCAGGTAAGGCAACACGTACAGTGACTTAAGCAAAAATATCAGAGCTCAACTAGCAAGATTAGTAGGCTATATATTCTAATATATACGTATATATATATATATTCTGAAGTATATGCAGCATATTATATATAGTATATAGTATAGAGATATTCATATAACTTCACATGTATAGTGAGAGATAGTGGGAGAGAGAGAGAGAGAGGCAGAGGCAGAGGCAGAGACACATGCACAGACACAGACAGATACAGATACAGATAGAGATATATAGCAAGATATATTGATGTTTCTCAATGGGAAAAGTAACTTCTTGTGAGGAGACACTCACAAAATTTTGGATACCGAGAATGCTACACATTTTGGATACTGAGATGCTACACATTTTAGGATGGGATTATGTCGAAACAAACTAACTGTAAATTGGAAATATAAGACAAAAGTACATTCAATTCCATTTTTCCGACATCGCAAGTCGGCAGCAGCACGGTAAGAGTTTCAGTCGCTGGTGCTCACCACTGGTGGCTGACAGCAGGCTGTGGCTTGCTGCTGCCCAGCACTAGGAGAACAGGAGGTTACATCTCAGCAAACAAGGAAAAGCGCAAAACTTGAAGCAGTTTTTACTGAATGCCTATTGCTTTCAAACCACTATAAAGTAAACAGCAACAAAAATGGTCATCTGAATGAGACCTGAGGGTGGTCATAGAGACTCTGCTTCTAAGGGCTAGAGATATAGCTTAGGGGTATAAGGGCATGCCTGGTAAGTACAAGGTCCTGAGTTTGATTCCTGGTACCATAAAAAGAAAGGAAAAAGAAAAAGAGAAAAAAAGAAAAGAAAGAAGAAAAGAAAAGAAGAAAAGAGAAAAGACTACGATTTTTTTTTTGCCAGAACTTAGTTCAACATTTTGAAAGAAAGAAAGAAAGAAACTACGATATTTTTTGCCAGAACTTAATCCAAGATTTTGAAACTTAATTACACTGTCTTGTATTATTCTTTCCAATTCACTTATAAACAGTAAGTCATCCTACTGTCCTTATGCTCTGTATAGTTTTCAACAAGTTCTACTAAGCATGGCCTTTGTCTTTAGCATCTAACTTCCCATAAGAAAGGTGTTAATTTAATCACTCTTTCACCATAAAGTGTTACAGGATACTAGTCCTTCAATTTCTACTTGTTTTTATCACTTCTGATTTTTATTTGTTTATTACTTTTGAAAATGAAAATAATTTCTTTAGTAAATTGCATTTCCAAGACTGCTGTTGATCCCATGATAGTGGCTACAAGCTTGAGGAGAGAAAATTCAAAGTGTTTTCAGAATATTTAAAGAGTCATACTGAGAGCCGGCCAAATAGTTCAGCCCTACAAGCAGGGGCAGGGGCAGGGATTCCATCCCATGCCTTCCATGCTGGCCCCACCTATTCGGGGCGTGGCAATTGAGACTGGGCATGGTGGTGCCAGCCTGCAATCCCAGCCCTTGGCAGGCTGTAAACAAGCAGATCGCTACAAGTCCGATCTAGTAGTGAGACCCTGATCACCCTGTAGACTGTTCCACCTACCCCCACAGAAAAGAGAGAAACAGGCTGTTTGAGTTGCCCATTTACATAGGTTCAAATTCAGTATGCAATTATTTTGTAAAGTAAATGTGCTTTATCTATTTATTCCCCTTAATCCTCTTCATACTTCTTACTTTAAAAATCTAAAAGGCATCTCTGGTTACTGTAAGCACACCAACAGAAATTTGCTAAAAGTTTCTATCATTACCATTACTACGAAAAATAGTATTGCTATCAACTTTAACATATCTCAAGTCATTCCATAGTGAGAATTATTAGCTGGCCACGGTGGTATTCATTTGTAAATCCCAGTACTCTAGGAAGCTAAAGCAGAAGGCTTATATACTTAGGCCCAGAATATAAAATAGAAATAAGAAAAGGGCTGAGAATACAGTTCAATGTAAAAGCTGTAGGTATAATTCCTAGTACTATAATGTATATATATATATATATATATATATATATATATATATATATATGAAATCTAAGTTTTCATAATGAGAATTATTGCCAAGATTTTGAAATACAAAATTTAAATATCCTCTTATTTTGCAAATTAAATTCTGCACATCATCTGCTAGTAGTTTATTTCAATCAGGTTAATAAAGAAAATGGGAAGGCTTGAGGTATTTTTACCTGCAGTGACATAGGCTATGTGTTCAAACCACTTGAAGAACTTATTCAAATGCAAATTAAATAGTCAGAAAACTGAAGGCAAAACTGAGATCTTATTAAAAATTTTTACAGTTTAACAAAACTTTAAAATCTTTTAAAGCTAGAAACACTATTAATTTCATGTATAAAATAGCAGACCATAAATTATTTCAATTTATCCTATTTTCATTCTCATTTGCTAAGTATACCACCCTAACTTCAATCCAACCATGTGAGACAAGTATTTAACATATCTTGGCTGCTTCCTGTCTATAACATTCTTATAAACAACCATTGTACTTTTCAATGCTCTTACCTGTAGAGGCCAAAATCTCCTGAATTTGGATTAGGCAGAAGAGTCTATTACAAAATCTTACAGAAATTCTAGGAGTTTACATACTCCATAATAAGACAAAAACAACATTTTTTAAAGTAAAATTAAACACTGAAATCTGTCCAATGTAGCTATATTAATATTAAGAGTTGTTGAGTTAGATGTATTAATATGAAACAATGTTGAATAGAACCATTTAGACGGGGCATGGTGGCATGGCTATAATCCCAGTGCTTGAGAAGTTGAAAACAGGAGTATCGCTATGAATCCAATCTGTGTAGTGAGACCTTGTAGACCCTGTACTAAATACAAAGAAAGGAAGGAAGAAAGAAAGATTCTAAAAGTCCTCCCAATGCCCTAGATGACATTTGATTGCATTTATTACTGTTCTATGTGATGCTTATGTTACATATGTTACATTGAGCATTTTGCATCCCTACCATTAAGATAAATCCACTAAAGACTGCAGAATGAAATTCTTACTCCTCAAATTGTTATGAAGGGGACATTTGCAACTTGATAGGAACAGGATAGGTACGTCTTCTGACACTCAAGTTTCAGTTCTAACTAACTCTTGTGAGTAGATGTATCAGCGTGATAAGTACTGTGTCCACTTCATGGTCCAAACTTTAAAAAGGAAGACATCTGTCCTGTAGACTCGTTCAACAGCATGCCACAAGTGTTCTCAAACCTCCCTCCAGGGCCCATCTCTTCAAGCTTTCCACCACCAGCCCAGAGTACCAAGCCAAGGACTAGACCTTTATACGTGGCCCACTGGAAAACCCTCTAGATTCAAACTTCGGGAATCACTCACTTATCTAATCTTAGAGATTGTTCCTTGTAATATGGAGACACACAAATAATATAATATTTTCAAACATTTGGAGCAGTTACAAGGATTATAAAATGTTGAACCAACAATTTATCTCAGCAGACTGAGCACCTGCTTAGGCAAGTTCAGGGACTGGAATTTGACCCCAGTGGCAGCAGGCCACACTGGTCCTACCCCTGTGGCAGGCAGAGCCAGTCACTCTGACTAGGTGTGATGGCGCATACCTGTAATCCCAGAGTTAGGGAGACAGGAGGACCACTAGGAGTCCGAGCTGCATAGTGAGATTCTGTATCAAATACAATAAAAAATAATAATTATTATATAATATCATTAATCACAATGATAGATACTCTTTTATAGTACATATAACAAAAGTATAAAGTGCTTCTTTGTCTTTTTAATATTTTATTATTTCCATCTCCTTCCCCTTGTGTTAAAGATAAGCAGTATTTTATTTCATAAACTACACTATAATGTTTCTTGGAATTACTAAGACTTTGTTAGATACTAAACAGCCCAGTTGTCCACAAAAGAGGATATGAGAACATTTGAAACATAAGAATTTAAAGAAAAGATTTCACATCCCTAAGAGAATGATATTTAAAAGGAAAATTGAATTAACTTTCTGCATGAGAGAGTGCAGATAGAAGAATGATTCCTGACATAGTATTTATTTAAATAGCTAATTATTAAAAGCTGTAGCTCTGGGAACACTAAAAAAAAGAAGACTCTTGCTTGGGAAGATGGGGATCCTTCAGCAACTGCCCTGGTCTTCACAGGAACCTGAACAGATCCAGATGCCTCCAGAACAATGGCTGTGTGTGACTCTAGCAGTGAGCCACAGCGCCAACCTAAACTTGAAATGTTGAAATGTCTTTAGACTAAAATCCACAGACTTTTGTGGGATGCTGGGATTCTTGACATGAGCAGGTGGAAGGTTAAGCATCATATCTGATTCAATAAAAGTTATGAGTATGCTAGATATTCCTCAATTTGAGGAAAAGCTCATATTCCTTACAATTAGTTTGCCTTTCCTCCTATTTTAGATTTTCTCTCCTCGATTTTCCAGTACATTTCTGGGTTTCAGACATGCTCTTGCAAATTGAGGGCTAGTACTATGTAATATGCTACAAATTTTCCATGTTCTCTGATGCCTTTTTCCCCTCTTATGGGAGTCAGGTGTAAGTTCGCATATACTGTAAAAAGCTATGTATTTTTAAATTGTTTGATTAACACCTTCCTGTCTCAAGCCCATGGTTATTTTCCTGTGTATTACAGTTATTTGAAACATTTTAGAAATAGCAAAATGAAAACATCATAGATTTTCAAACTTGACTGTATTTTACCTCATATTGTGCTCAGCACCTAGCACTTTGAGGTAATTGATGGGATCGTCTGGCTTAAGAAAAATGCTGCTGGCAATTCTCACATATATATAGCAAGCTGTGAGAAACTTCAACCAAGAAAGACCATAAGAACTTCATAAAATTTGCATGCAAATTAAGGACATTGCTTCCGTTTTAGACTCAGTGGATTGTCCAGTGGATTTGCATCTGTGCATAAGTCATTTGTAACTGTCTGTTTATTCATTGATCTCTTTCCCTGTCTGAACTCTGAGTGCTTGTTGCTTCTACTGTTCATTAGGTAAAAAAGCCTTCCAAGTGCCCTGAGACGTTCTGTTAGAAAGCCTTGATTGTTTCTCTCCTAATGGAGTCAATTTTGTGAGAAAGGCAAGTACCTGAATCTGGAGGCTAAATTTGAGGAAACGAAACACGGCATAATTTGCTGTCCCCTGTGACAGTCTACTGTTATGGGACTGTCACAAAACAGTGCTTGCTTTCTTCTGTCATCAGACAACTAAATGACAGTGTCACTTATCCCAAGTTCTCTTGTTCCTTCTCCCTGAGTAGCTCGCCTTCTGGGTAGCAATAACCACACCCAAATATCTGCTTGGCTTTAATGCTAGAAAGATTAAATCATTGTCACTGAATGATTTAAAAATTAACACTGTGCAGTGACATAGTATCTGGCTTAGCAATCAGAGCTGTAATAGTAGACTTCATTCACTGGGTTCTGAGCTGAAAATAATCGTCATGACTCCCATTTTCTTCTCTACGTATGTGGCAATTAAGAGGGATTAGCAAGAGGGAATGTGCCAAGATATAGGGTGTGAAAAACCCACCAGATGGATTCTCCTCATATTCTTATTAATATTTATAGGACAGGATATTTCCTCAACCCAGTATATAAAAATGATCATAACTCTCTACCTAAACATGTTCTTTCTACCATGGCTTCTCTGTAACTCATAGCCCTTACTCCAGTTTCCTTTCAAAGCTAAATATTTTCAGTGAGCAACCTGTATTTGCTATTTCCATGCTATATGGCACATAAGTTCCTAAAATCTTTTCTTGTGCTACATCTTCCTGAATCCCAGGCCACAGCTCTACGTCAAATGAATTTTGGACAAACCTGATAGGATCCAGACATCAAGATCTACATTAATGGCATATAGTGATGAGCATTTTGAAAAAAGGCAGGAAATGTGGGGCTAGAAAGTGCATAAGGGGTGTGAAGATATTGCATATATTATATTCTACCTCAATAGGCCCTTGGTAGTATGTCCTCAAAACTCTCAATTTCTCTCTAATATCCTTCCTTGCTCAATGGTGCACATTCGTTTACAAGTCCACACAGCTATGTGCCTCTGTTCATTTGGATTCTGTGACAGGCTTTACTCCTAATCTCTCTTTCTAACCTTGCCATTTTTCCATTTGTTTGTTCGCATATCTGCACGTGTCTTCCGTGTCTGACGTGTCTCCTGAGCTTGATGTATCCCTTAAGCCATCATCCACCAGGCCAACACAGGGACCTACCGAAATATAATCCTTGAAAACCATAATCCTTATCATTTTTTTCCCTGAAATTTTTTGGTAACCTCTTTGAATAAACTCCAAACAGAAACCTTTCTTAGTCTATCCACTGAAAAAAATTGCACATTTGTCGTTTTCTTTTTCTAATAACCTGGTATTATTTTAATTTCCCCATGCATATTCATTCCGCTAATATTTGAAAACTCAGTACATTGTATGTTAAATTTCTTTAACTGTCTCTTTGTCTTATGTACTATTTTATCCTTTCAGACCTAGCTCAAATATGTTGTGGTCTATAATACCTCTTTGTAACCTCCCTGAATGAATGCATCCTTTCTTTCCTTTCTTCTCTGTCTCTCTGTCTCTGTCTCTGTCTCTCTCTCTCTCCTTTTCCGCCCTGGCATCAGGAATTGAATTCAAGTACTGCATTCTTGAGATATCCTTAACCCCTGGATCCTTTCTTCTTTTGTGTGTTTCAGAAGGCACTTCCACAGTTCTTGGTTCTAGTTTCCATTTTGTTACTAGATATCAACCTACAATTATTCTTCCTGGTGAAATAGTGCTTAGAGTAGGAATAATGCTTCAACTATCTCTGCATCGCCAGTGTATCACAGTGCTTAGCATATGGATAGAAAGTCTTCCAAAATACTTGAAAAATGAGTGAGAGGAAACTGATATGCTAGCATTGACCTAGTACCTAACAAATGTTGCTCCTGGATATTAATAGACATTTTTATGCATAAGACAAACAGTGGTGAGATAGAGCCCTGGAGCAGCCATGGTACCTAGCTAGCAACCTTTTCTTGGGTTGATAACAAATAAAGTGATTGTTCAGATGGAAAAAATAATTCTCATCTCCATGGACAACAATATCGTGTGGTAGCAACCACATACTAATCATAGACAAATCATGTTTTGTATGAAGCTCCTCAACTGACTGGCAAACCACACCCACTTATGAGGTTCTCAGCTATTTAAACAGGACCCTTCACACAGGATCACTGATTTCTCTCTACAAGAGGAGTGAAAGCTTACACATGGGACTTGAAATAGTAGCTCGCTTTCTAGAATCTCGCTGACCTCTAAAGTTTGTTCATCTACCCTTTATTTCTTAGATTTCGTCTTTCTCCTCTCATACTTTTTATTTTCTTCAAACTTACAAGCATAATTATCTTCTTGTGCTCTACTAATAAGTTTTGGTGAGCCATTAAATGCAATATTGAAATAATCATCCAATAGAAAAATAGGGCCGGCCAGACAGCTCAGCAGACAACAGCACCTGCTTAGGTAGAGAGCACTGGTGAGGATTCATGCCGTGGCATGATGAGCTGGCGCTGTCCCTGGGGTGCACTGATACGTTGGTTGAGACAGGGCATCGTGGCACACACCTGTAATACCAGTGCTTAGGAGGCTGAAAACACCCTATACTACATATATTAAAATAATAATGATAATAATTAATAATTATAATAATCTGCTTTAATTTATTCTTTTATGGCTACCTTTTATCACAAAATAAATGTTTTGTCTTATTATACTAGGAAATACTACAAGGAAATAAAGGAAAAGATGTTAACACATTAAACAAGATTGAAAGCTCACATTCAGTTCAGAAAATTCTTCTTGGAATGCCTGTCTAAATTCCAACCAGAATAGCAAGACCTTGTCTCAAAAAAGACCAAAAAATAAATAAATAAATAAATAAATAAATAAATAAATAAAATAAAATAAATCCTAACCAGAGAAAGACAGCGAAAAATATCAAGATGGATCAGTACTGAGCCTTCATTCAATACATTAGAACTTTCAGAAATCCCCTGATTCTTTGCAAATATTTCTCAAGTGGCACTCACCCAAATTGAGTGATATCTTAATTGACAGTAACATTTTGGTTCACAATCCTTTGTATGCAAATTTTATAAAACTTAAGACCAAGGAACAACATCTACTCGGCCTTTTGATGTTGATAGGAAAATTGTTAAACTGGGTTAAAGAGTTCCAGAAACCATAGAAACTTGCTTCCTTTGCTAAAGGTTGAAATTAAGCATGTATTTACTTTTTTTAATAACTGACAACTATTAAATGTTTTTTTCATTTCATCTTATTCCCTTAAGTGAACATCTCCTATTTTTTCAAAATGTAGAAGTCCAGAAACTCTTATGTATGTTGCTCCAAGCACTGGATAATTATTTGGGCCAACTGTTTTCATGAGGAAATTATGTCACTCAAGACAGTGGCATGTGTTCTACTTGGACTATAAAAGCTGGGAGAAGTTCTCATTTAATTATTTCAATATAGGTAGTGGTTTCTCTTTCTAAACCCCAGATTAATTCAAACATATATCAATTAAGAGGTTCCCCTTATGATAGGAGTGAAGGTCTCAACTGAACAGATTGCCCTAATTTTTTATATTTTATAAGCCACTTATAGAATATCAGTATCTCTGAATGCATGTATATTATAGGAAGCAATCTACAAACAGAAAATTTCTGGATAGGATTTCATATAGTCTGTATCCATTTTTTTTGTTTGTTTTGTTTTAGTCCAGAGCAAAAGCACATGACCCAAATTACCACTTTTTCTCCCTTTTCCAGAGAAATAGGTTCAGTATATCTGTCTGTGACTAAGGGTTTTGCATTCACAGTCAACCAACCATGGATCAAAAATACCTTCAAAATATTATGTCTTACAGATAGTATGAGTAGTGTTGAAATGATTTAAAGTTGAAAAGTGTTTTGTGTATAGATTTTATCCAAATACTATGCAATTCTACACAAGAAATTTGAGAATTTGTGGCATTTTGTATCTGAGGGAGGTCCCCAGTCCAATGGATACTGAAGAAAATTTGTGCTGTCATCCAAGCTAGTACTATTAAATACAATAAAACATTGAACATTTATAGAAGAGATCAAGAAAGGGATCAAACATTCATTTATGTTTCCCAAGGAACGGTAACAACAGTGTGTCCTAAGAAATTAGACATGAAATTACTCTCTGATAATCAAGAATAACTATACCCAAAAGAAAATTAATTGATAGAGTGTTAAGAACACACTAAGAATTCATGTCCTCCTATGTAAAAGTTCAATATATGATTCTACTTCTAAGTTATTTGTGTTCCAATTGTTATTTGTTATTATTCTTCATTTTTTTTTGTCTTTTTGAGACAGGGTCTTGCTATGCAGTTGAGGCTGGCCTTGAGCTCACTTTTGTAGCCCAGGCTGGTCTCGAACTTGCACCAATCCTCCTGCCTCAGCCTCCCAAGTGCTGGGATTATAGGCGTGAGCCACCACGCCTGGCTTCTTTTTCATTAATTTTGGATTTGCTTTTTTCTCATGTTTCCAGCTCAGTGAGATGCAGCAGTAGTTATTAGAGACCTTCCTGGGGTTTTTTAGTGTAGGCATTGATTGCTATAGTAACCTTTATTCAGCATAATTTTTGTAATGTACAGTAAGTGCTCCTTACATTGGAAGTGTTCTTTCTGTTGGTATGAGTTCTCGGTTGTTGAGTAACTAGAGCCATTTGAAATGCTGCTATGTTCTTTACATTTGAATGGCTTCTGTCCATCACAAATGTTCCAGTATTTACTAAGGACAGAAGCAAAATTAAGTCTTTGTTCATTACTCATATCTCTCTTGTCACAAGAGAATGCATGCATGAGAAAATATTTTCAAATGCAAACAGTGGCATAAACTTCAACAGTTTAGATTTTAAATGAGTTCTCAAGTCTTTTTGCATTTGGATTGGAATGAGAGAAATAACCATTTCTAAGTGCACCTAGAATTCATAGAAAATGGATGTACTCATCTCAGGATCAAACTCATTCTAAGTCTCACATAAAAATACTGTATATCAGTGTTGTGACTATAAAGTACAACAGATTTTGCCTCTTTAAGTTTGTCTTATTACCTAAAAAAGTGTTTCAAATATGATTCAGAGGCTGAAAGAAATAATGCAGAGAAGGTATGCACATTCTAAAGAGCTTCACTCAGCGATACCACCTTGAATAACTGAAACATCCTATTAAATATGTTACTGCCCTCAATATAATGAAGATAAAAAAAATGCATCCATTATTACAAATGACTCTCATTTTTATGGCCTCACATATTTTACTCTCAGTCTTTGCAATTAATAATCTGTACCCCCTTCTTATATTTTTGAAACTTTTGAACTTCAAGAATGTTATATAGGGGCTAGGGAGATAGCTCCGAGGCACAAGTGCCTGCTGGGCAAGTGCAAGGTCGTGAGTTCGAACCCTGGTCCCACCAAAAAAAAAAAAAAAAGAATGTTATATATATACCACTAGAAAGTGGGGATTGATGGAAATGGTGTATCACTGGGGCTATGTTTTGGGAAGGTATACATTCCTGTAAGGGGCCATCCTTATTTTCCTGCCTCCTTTCTGCCCTGGGTTTAGTAGCTCTTATCCACACAACCTTCGACCATGCCATTCTTCATTGGAATCAGATTATCATGGACTGAAACTTCCAAACCATGAGCCAAACTAAATCTCTCTTCCTTTAAAAACAGGAAGAGTACTCTATAAACAAAAGTACAAGGTATGTGACCTGTGACCTACAGTGAAACCCAAGAAAGTTACTCCTCATCATTTTCACTTGGATGGGAGTTTGGGCTGCTCTGAGATCTCACGCCTATCTGCATGACCAGTTGTATCCTGGTCCTATCACTTTATTTTCTGGCATAATGATGAGGAGACAGCCTTCAAGGTTACTTCTGTGGTACTGAAAATCTCGATGTTACACTAAGTTTCATATGCTATTCTATTGAAATGTCCGCAAAGAAGTCAAGATGTGTTTCTTCATTTACTAGTGCTTAAGGTTTTGGTTGCACTTTGTGGTCTTAACTTATATCACAGGGACTAGGAAACTTCCATACCATCTAGGGGGAATGAAAGTCCTATTCAAACTTGTACCGAATTTCCTGCTGGTAGTGTGGGAGTGCTTTTCTACTGCCTTTCAAGGGGGGAAACATTGCTCCCCACTTGTTCTTTCCTGACATAATTGTCATTGGGCTACAGTCTTATCTGTCAGGTTTGTTGGTTTAGAGGAGGATCAATGTCTAAAAATGTTGTCTTTCTAATTCATCCTTGTGTTGAAACAAACTTCAACTAAACTGCTTTCTCTTCTTGTAGTGACATTTCTACATTTCTAGCTTCTTACTGTTCAGATTGCAATACAAGAGACAAAAGGAAACACAGGGATCTCAACACCAGGTGATCCTTGTGTCCTGAAAGTTATACACCATAATCACTAATTCAATGATCCTTAGAGTTATGTTGTGCAGGCTAATGCCCTCTCAAAAGATGCCCATATGCTGATTTCAAGAACCTGTGAATATGTTAATAAAATTTTAAGCATGTAATTAACTTAAGAATCTTAAGATGGGATTGTTTTAGATTATGGAGGTGGACCAGATTCAGTAAAATTGCAATGGTACCTATAAGGGAAAGAATGACATAGAAATTCAGAGTCAGCGATAGGAAGATGCTAGGTGACACTGAAGACAGAGGAAGGGACCACACATCACATGCATGGAGGCTATTTCATGTGGGAAGAACAAGGAACAGATTCTTCTCTCGGAAGAGAATCTGATGCTTCCAATATTATAATTATAGAATAATATGACCCATATTCACTTTACAGTGATCTGAATTTAGAATAATACTTTCTGTTGTTTTAGGCTACCATGTTTAGAATATGGCTGTATAATTTTATAGTCATAGTAATATCAGTGTCAAATGTTCCTGATCTGCTATTTTAATGTATTTAAACTAGAATAAAGAATTTAGCCCTCTCTACTTCCTTTTTTAAAAGATCATAAGCATAGTTCTTATTCCAAAGAAAAGAATTTACACATATAAAGCTATTTAAAATAATTCAGGCATCCTGTAACCCAGTGATGTCCCAGATTTCCTGTTTAAGGAGATTATGGGGCCCTAGAGAAAAGGGATTGATGATGTACAGTGTGCCTACAGAGAGTCACTTAGAGATAAAACATTCTTTTGAGCTTTTGCGGAGAGCAAACTGGCTAAGCAAATGTGCCTACAAAGTCACCTAGGCAGCGGTTCTCAAACTTTCTAGTGCCGTGAGCCTGCAACACAGTTCCTTATGTTGCGGTGACGGCAAACCAAAAAATAATTGTGGTGGCTACTTCATAACTGTAATTTTGCTATAGTTATGATTCCAAATGGCTTTAGGCAATCCCTGTGTTTTGGTCATTCCACCCCCACAGGGGTCGCAACTCATAGGTTGAGAACCGATGACGTAGAGATCAAACATTCTCTTGAGCTTTTACAGAGAGCAAACTGGTTAAGCAATGGCAGGGACTCATCCAGATGGCAGACACTGACAAAAGCTCTACAAAATGTTGTGCATCGTTTCAAGGAAAATCCTGAGGGCATTTGATGGAACTTGTCAGGTACAACGGTTACATTTTTTGTAACTGTAAGACTTGCTTTAACTTGGTCTTAACCATCCAGCAGAAATGTTTAACCATAAGGCATAAAAAGGAAAGCCATATTAATATGCTGAGCTGTAAAAGGCTCAAGTCGACAGCTTCTGATATTGCCAATTCTGCTAATAATCTACTGCTATTATGGAACATTGGGCTGTACATACAACTACTTTCTCTGAGTTCAGTGAGAAGACATATTTTTACTAATATTGTTTATAAAAGTTATCATGTGTGTGTCTTGTGCTCTGAACAATTACTATGAAAACAACAGTATGTGTTGTACTAATTATTGTGGTGGTGCTACTAAGGTGTTTTGAAATTCTCACATTGATATTTCTTTCTTATTAAAGTTAATAAAATAGAAATAAATAAAATAATTCAGGTAGACAAATAATTATTTAACCCATGGTAGTTCAGTGGTAGTAAGTATTCAATTATTCAAGAAAAGTAGTTAAGAATACACTAAGTGCTATAAAACATACCCATGGTCACTTGTATCCTCTTTCATATTTTGTTTTGCAATATTCAACCCTCATATACCAACTAAGAGTTAAGAATGTAGTAAAACTAAATGCAAAGAAGCTATGTTTAGGAAGAAGGTCATATGATAGGATGTAAGACAAAAATATAGAAAATTTGAGGCATTATATGAAAGATTTTGTCCTTAAAATTGGGGGTATGGTAAACACATAGGTGACTTTTTATGCTTAGTGTCTTACACATATAGTTATTATACATTTTCTTTGTATTAAATGTCAAATAACATCCTTTGTCTAAAAACTAAGAATAAAAGCCAAGCTCTCAAATGTTGTTCATTGCAGTTCTGCCCAGATAGTTCTGTTGGACCATGGTAAGAAAGAACTCCAGAGCCCCAAGCAGCCTCAGCAAATGCTTGCTACTTACTTGTGGAGCTCTGTACACCAGCTCCTCACACTCCCAGACTGAGGATGAGCAAGTGGCTTTGCATCCCTGAGGCAAGGAAGAGGGAAGAAAGGAAAGTTGAGCACCAGTTCGTACCACTGACCCTCAGAAGTGAGGCATATCACTTCTGCTCACTTTTCATTGGCCAAATCAAATTAGGAGGCCACAGTAACACTAACAAGAGGGCACTAAGGACTATGGGATGGATGCAGGCATAAGGAAAAAGCCACTACTACTGTGTGAAGAACAGTAGTGATTGTCTATGTCAATTTTTTTCAAAATTATTTATTTAGTACAAGGTCTTGCTACACAAATCTGATTCATAGTGATAATCCTGTCTCACACCTTTAATCCCCAGTGCTGGGACTAAAGGTGTGCACCGCCATCTTGGGGTTTCTGTGGCTGGCACAGTATGCCTCAGGATCCGGGGCTGGCATGGCATGCAGTACCATGGATCAAACCCTGATCATTGTACTCACAGGGCAGGTACTTAGATTGCTCAGCTGTAGATTGCCCAAAGTCTATATTTTAGGCACCAAATATTTGGAAATTTGCCTCAAGGATCCTGAGTTAAAACATAGGTTCTAATATACATTGTCTGTGAATATTTTTGACATATGCAGGGCAGCCACTAGCATCTTGTGAAATTTAAATAACATTTCTAGGATATACATGAAATATTAAAACAGAAATGGTTGTATGTTACACTGTTTCTGTCATTTTTTGTTTGTTTATGCTTCTGTTTTATCCTTCAAAATAAAATATCTAAATAAAATAGAGATGGTAATACTTTATTAATAAGCTTGGAAAATATGTATAAGAAAATTTAACATGTTGTGCTACTTGATAGAATATTTTAATGAATATCAGAGTGAAAAACCTTGATTGAATTTATAACTGATAAGATATCATGACACTATGATGACTACAATACTATTTTTGTCCAGGAACCTCTGTTTTAAATTCTATTCATTGATGGATTTGTGTGAACATTTAAGTTACTGAAATGCTTTACCATAAGACAAAGACCCACAGCTCTTAATGTCTTGCAAATTAACATGACTCACAAAATCAGCCCTCCACGATTTTGAAAGAATCATTTTATAATACGATCCCCATGTGTGTTGATATGTCACAATGCAAAATTCTGAAAACTGAGCAAGGCTTGTCCTGACATTTCCTCCTAATATAACTGATTTTTCTTGGGCAAATCTTCAGAAGTTTCATATAAACCTGTTGAGAAAAAAGAGTGGCAGAACTGGCCAAAGTTCCTGATATGCCGAATAACAGGGATCAGTGTGGAAGTCAAAAGAAGAGGAGGAGAAATAGTTTTGGATGATATTTAAACTAGGAGTGACATACCATAACCCCTCTCTCAACCGGCTGTCTTCTAGGGTGTCATCAGGACTGCCTGTTGAGCATCATTTTGGGCTTCTAGAAAATGTCCTCTGCTTGAAATGTTTTCTGTGCATCACAGCACATCCTTACTGTCTTGACTGCATTTTACTGCTTTGAGTCAAGACAATCTCTGATGGCTTCATTCACTACAATTCTTTTCATAATGCACACTATTTTTATTGTGAAAGAAATACATAACATGAAAGAATATTTGGAAGAACAAAATTCATAATGCTATCAGCCTGAAACAACTTTTTTTTTTTTTTAATTTTCATGGATTGTCATGCAGACTTTGACGAAATGTATACCTATTTTTGTGCTGTAACTCAGTCACACAGTTTTTCTTTTTTTTTTCTAAATCTGTTTTGTATGTTTATTATTATTGTTATTATGGCAGGCACAGCCTCCCCTAGGGGTGGGGCTGGCACAGCATGTGGTGCTGGGACTCGAAACAGGGTTCCTGCAGTTGCCTCAGCTTTCCTAAGCAGGTGCATTAGACCACTGAACCATCTCGCCGGCCCTTCGATTTTTTTTTTTTTTTTTTTTTTTTTTTTTTTTTTTTTTTTTTTTTTTTTTTTTTTTTTTTGGCAGAACAGGGGATTGAACTGAAGTCCTTGCATTCACCAGTAAAATTGTTCTGTATCTTTGTACGCTTCTTTCAGAACTACTTTAATGACTGCATATAGCTCCATCAAGTGGTTGTACTATATCATTTTTTTAATTCAGAAGTATGATGACTTGAAATGCATTTTCCTAATCTACAAAACAAGCAGAGATTGATCTTTATGCATGTGCTTTTTCTAAATATTTCTACATCTTTGTATTATTTTACTTAAAACAACATTACCAGGGACCTCGGTTGAACTTATAAAAATATACATTTTTGCTGCACAAAATCTCCTTTGATGAAGCAAAGTTTCTTAGAGCTAGAATTTGTATTATAATCTCACTGCTATTTCACAAGCTAAAGTCCTAAAGGTTTTAACAGTAGTTAATATGTTAACTGTTATCTGACTTAACTGTTATCATATAAGGGTGAGAAACATTACATCCTAGAAATATCAATAGATTAAAAAGTATTTTGATTAAAGTTATCATTATGTTTCTTCAATTTGACCATCCTACATCATAATTCTGTATTATAACTAATCATATTATCATTCTAAAAGCTATAATTTATAAACATATTAATGTATATTAATAATAAGATTATATTAGTAATAAGTGTAGTAAAACTTACTCAAAAAAAATGAATGGGGAATAGTAGTAGCGAATGGAAATTTTGCCTGTGAGACAGGAGGAGTTCCAAATGGGTTGCCCTTGTACATAATTAAAAACAGAAAACTAGCAAAGCTGATAGTATTTATAAAGTAGCATAGTTCATAATGAACTACATATGATATACCATATCTCAAACATTTGCATGTATAATATATCAATGTTAAGCCAGTCAAAGTATTCACAACAAGTTTAAGAACCATGTATATCCTGCAGGCGATAAGTATGACAACTCTGAGGGACATTTTGAATAAGTACCTCGAGGGTCATTGAAAATGAAATATGAATGGAAGAGAACAAGGAAGGTATCTCAGAAAGAGCGGAGCCTAAGCTGGATTCTTCTAGAAGCTGTGTTCTCCTGAGAATCCACTGGGTGATGGAGGCTGCTTTTAAGTTTAGCGCCCGGGCAAGAGTTTCAAATACATAGGACTGGATAGAATGAGAAGCTGGAAGAACCACAGTCAACTTTGAGATTGGCCTAAAGCGGGGATAACTTTTAGAATTCATACAAGTTGGTAGGAGAAAGGTGTGGGCCTACTTCTCCTGTCCCTCAGTCTTTGGATAAGGGCCAACCCAGAAAGAGAGCATGCCTTGGGTGACACTCTATAAAGGGACATTCCATGCAGAGTTGGCTGTAGTGGAACTGTGAATCCTTGGGATAGGCACTGATCTCATTATTTCTGAAGAGGATCTGAAATAGAAGGTACTACACCTTCTGTGGGGAAAATTATGTGTGCCAGACTACTCCCTTGAATCACTGCTGTACTGCTTAGTGTGCTGTGTAGACACACAGCTACGGGGCGTTGACATATGAGTCAGCGTGTGTGTGTGTGTGCATGCGAGTGGGTTTGTGTGTGTGTGTGTTTGTTACTATCCATTGTGTATGAAATGATTTATTATAAAGAACTTGTTTATGACAATAAGAAGAAATCTCAAGATCTGCGGTAACAGGCCACATGCTCAGGAGAACTGATATGCACTGTAATCAAAGTCAAAAGGTCTGAGAATTGGGAGAGCCGATGTGTAAATCCTAATCTGAAACAGTACACTGGAAACTCTAAATCTCAGAAGTGTAGGTGTTTCAGTTCAACTCCAGTGTCCAGGAATGTAATGACTCTTTCTTACCCAGCCTTTTCATCGTATTCAAGTGTTCAGTTAAAGGATGATAAATCACATTAAGGAAGACAATCTGCTTTATTCTGACTACCAACTTTTAAATAGCATTATGCTGCAGAAACACCCTCATACAGATACATACAAAAATATTTGGCCAAATGTCTTCACACTTCTCATCACTCTGTTAAATTGCCACATAAAATTACTCATCAGAGATACACGACTTTCTTTGAACCCACTACTAGTAGAGTAGGAAAATGATGACTTTTCTAAGAAATGCTATTTGGAGAAGCAGACTTAGTATTTCTGGAGGCAGTGAACTTTTCAGATCCATTTCTGGGGTAAGGAGATAGCTTTTGAGCTTATTTTGTCCAAGAAATTTTTTAGGATGGAATCTGCCAGAGATTTAGAGCATAGGTGATTTTCTGTGATCCAGAACGGAGGGCAGGCGAGTCAGCCCAGGCAAGCTACTGTAACAAATGCTGCTGAGTAAACTGGGTGACTTATTCCTTACACTTCTGAGATCTGGGAAGTTCAGGGTTCAAGCACTGGAAGATTTTGTTGCAGTGGAGGACTTAATATCAGGGTCACAGGCAGTGTTGCTGGCCATGTCCTTGAATTATGACAGGGTAGACAAACTGTGTAATCTCTTTTAAGAGGATGCTAATCTACCCAGGAAGGAGTATACATTCACAGTCTAATTACCTCTGCAAGTCCCTACTTATAATGTCATACCCTGAGGGATTAGAAGTTCAATATACAAAGTTCAAGGTAACACAAACATTCAGACAGACTAAAGCAAAGGATGTTGCTAGTGGCATGCATTTTAATTCATAGAAACAGTGTGATTGTGATATCCTCTGCCCACTTCATCAGTTAAGGCCTATCTCTGATTGCTGCTAGTACATATTGAACAAAATCAAATTATAAATTTTCATGTTTTGGAGAAGGAGTTGTTGGTAAGAAGTCACACCTCATGGGACACTTTTTCCAAGTTGAAGTCAGAGGTGCACTTCCTGATCACCAGTGACTCTGTCGCATCTGACTGGTTTTGCTTCAGAGTCAGCACCTGTGTCAACCATGGACTGATTTTCTAAAATATATAGACGAATGACTTTTGCCAACTTCGCCACAAATTTATTGTTTTGGTATATTGGCATGACTTTGTTCATTCCTTTCCTTATGCTTGAACTAAGACTGATTCCTACTAAAGAGCATATTTTGATTTTAATATGCATTTTTTCAAGTTTGACCTGTCTTAGTAACTCACTAGTACACATTATTTCAGACCTCTTATTTATTCTCTTGCCCTTTTATTTCATTTATTTATTTATTTATTGTTTGTTTGTTTCATTTTTCTGTATTTAGGACAGGGTCTACAGGGTCTCACTATATAGATCAGACTTGTACTATTTCTCCTGTTTTCAGCCCACTAGTGTTGGGGTTACAGGTGCGTGCCACCATGGCAAGTCTCAATTGACATCTCAGGAGGCCCTACAGGGAGGGCTGGCACAGCACTCCTGAGATCAAATTCCAGCTGCTGCACTCTGTCTAAGCAAGCACTTTAGTCTGCTGAGCTACCAGGCTGGCCCCATTCTCTTCCCATTTTAATCTCAAAAAATGTAGGATACATAATGTATAAATTGTTTTATTCCAAGACTCCTGGAATTGTAAAGGGGAGGGTGGCACAGAACGCACCATGAACCCATTGAATATAGGTTTCCATTATGTTATATCAAATCTGATGAAGAAAGTGCTATATTTTTAAGCATTTTGTGAATAAGTCAACTTGCTAATTTTAGTGGCACAACTCCTTCGGAAGCTGAGGTAGATATCAAAATCCCAAGGCTGGCCAGGGCAGCTAATGAGATTTTTGCCTTAAAAATATTTTTTAAAGATAGTCCATATAATTTAGATCTCCCAGGGTGCAATCTCAGCTATTACCAAAAATAAATAATAAATGAGAAAGCTTGTTCATAAAACTTTAGGTAATTTTCCTTAGGACCTCCAGGTAAGTAGTAGCTTAATCTGAGTTTAAATTTAGAACACAGATAACAAAGCCTACGTTCTGCTGAGTCTTTCAAAGCCCTCAAAATTTCCCAAGGTGTAAAGCACCATATGTATGCATAATACAGTACTCTTAACTGCATGAAATCTCTTCAAAACAAAGTAATATATGGATTTTTTTTCTCTTTTGTAACCAAGCATGGAACATTTTATTAAAGAGGATAAACAAGAACCCCCAGATGTAAAACACTATACAAATAATGGTAAACAACATTTGAAGTTATTTACAGTTATATAGAGTCTATCCTCATTATCCACTCATTTTCTTTTTTTTTTTTTATTTTTGGATTCATCAACTTGCTAAGTATTTAATACCCGAATCCTTTTGTGGTCATTCACCCACACGCGTATGCATGCAATGGTGAAACTACTGAGTTGCCAGTGTGCAACTTCTAGCTGAAGTCTGCAAGGCATCGTCTTTCTTCTTGTTTCAAATTTCCAGCACATGCAAGGCCATAACTGTAGGACTGTGTGGGCTTTTTCTGTTGAAGATTTTGACTTTTAAAGTGGTTCTGAAATATCACGCTGAAGTGAGTCTAATGATACTGAGCATAAGGCACCCATGTGCTTTACAGAGAAAATATGTGTGTCAAAAAAGCTTCATTCAGGCAGGAATTATATGGCTACCTGTGAGTGTGATTGTAATGATTCACCAATATAAAGTAATCTGTCTAACAGAAACACACATTAAGCAAAGCTATGTATTGAGTTATTGGATAGTACTTTGTACATGGCAACTCAGAACTCTCACCCTGAATTTACCATAGAAACAGTAAATTAAGTTCAATAATTCATTATTGAATTATTGAATTATTGAATTCATTATTGAATTATGTTTATAAAGCATAACTGTAGTGAATAATAAGAATATACTGTACCTTATAAAATATTGCATTTACAGGTCATCTTCTAGGGATAAGAAGAGATGACTCATGAAATTGAAGCCACAGTAGTGACTGGATAGAGACGAGACTGGGAAGACACACCTCAGGATTTCAGGGGTCAATGCCTTTGTCCCATTGGCTGAGTTGGTACAGGGGTCCTTCAGTCAGAGCCACTACAGTCTTAGAAAGTGCAACAAGTGATCTTATTAAAGTTGGATGATTTTCTCAAGAGTAGGAACAATTCTGGCTGGAAAACAAAAGCTATAAATTTTAGTCCAAGAAATTCTCTACTTGGACTTCAACTTTCTGATAATTAGCAATTGGAAAAATGCTGTTGTTTTAGCTGCTTCACAAAAGTTCAGGGAAGATAATCTGAAAATACAACTGGGGAGTGCCGAAGACATATAGGAGTGTAGGTCATACACCCCAAGGACTGCGTTGTATCGGACACTGAGTTGCCCTGAGCTATGAAGCCCACTGACGATAGCCTGGGTCCTAGGTGATGAGTGAAATTGCACCATATAACCCAGGAGGTATGTAAAAAGTCAGGAAAAAACCATAAAATGCAAAATACATGAGAAAGAAATTAATATTAAGAGGCTGTACCTCAGTACAGAAACAACAGAAAGTAGCTTACAAAATGATTACTGGTGATTCATATTGGCTCAGAGAAGGGCTGTGCCCACATGTACCATATCATACTCATGCATACTCATTTTTCTTAAAGGATTTCTATTTCCTTCTGAGCCAATGAATGAGCTAGTCATAAGTGAGAAACTTTGAACCTAGGGAACTTATGTTGCTTCTGGTTGACTGTAGATTGAGTAGAACAAAAATATGCTCAGGTATTCAATCAATATTTTGACTGCTCATCCTTTCTAAAATGAAGCTGTTATTGTTTTCTTGTTCCTTCCCTCTAAATTATCTTCACGCAAGGATTCCAAAATTTAAAACTCCCTCATGAAGTGTTAGTTCTTTGTTTATGTTGGTCGTAGGTGGGTGTCTATGCTGTGGTGTAGACCTAAAGTGTTCCCCAATGTGTTGAGAAGTTGCCAGGCAACTGGCGTGTGGGGATGCCATACTTATCTATGAATTAATCTGTTGGGGAATTTATGGCTGAATGTGCTCTTAGGAGGCGGGGTCTACCTGTAAGTGGACTTGAGGTCTGAGGTGGAAGGGTGGAGTCTAGTCCCTGGCCCTCTTTCTCATTTGAATTCTTGGTTTCCATCATTCCTCTGCCATTCCTTCTGACTTGGCCTTTCTGCCTTAGAACCAACCAGCTATGGACAGAACCTTATGAAAACCACAAACCCAAGTAAACTTCTCCTCCTTTACTTTGGAGGTATTGATATTGGGCCTTTTATTCCAGCAACTGGGAAGTCACTAATAAAGCATGATGGACTGAAATCGAATTACGTTAACATGCTATGTACTTACAGAAACAGGTCAAATATTATATTACATGACAGAAGCTATGCACTCTTGCTTGACTGGAAAGCTGGATGACACTCCAGCTAAGACAACTACCCTCCTTCCATGTGTCCAGCTGTACCTGTTCTCTCCATTTTTGATTAAGTAGAACAGCCCTTTCCCAGGCTTCTCTGATCTTTTTGTCTCCTGGAATTGATGTTGCCCTCTTAATTAAACATGGATCACACCATGACATTCTAGCAATCTGCTGTGGTTAACTCTGGACCAAAACATTCCACCAGTTTCTGAAATCCCCTGCTTATTTCTAAGCATAGGATCAAGTCTTTAGTATTTCAGCAGAGCTGTTAAAACACACTGAGTTTTGTTGTTATTGTTGTTGTTAAGTTTCTGCTTGAAATTCAAGTTCTGCTACTTACTGTCTATAGGACTTCGGGCAAATCAGTAATAAAAAATAAGCCCAGCAATTTCAAAACTTGTTTTAAAAACTATGCAGATAGAATATATAACATATTTGGTATATACTTACATGGCTGAAACTATGTGAATGTGCTGATAGACATAACTGCAGTGTTGTTGTTACTCTAGGTTTTTTTTTTAAAGAGGTCAAATGAGTAAACAGGATACAGATATTTTATTAAGTGGTAGCTTTCAACCTGAAGATGCTGGTTTTTACCCTGGGTCAAGCTGCCTGGTACCCACTCAACAGAAAATACAAGAAGGGTTTTTTTGAAAATTAAGAAGCAACAAGCCAATGGATGAAGAAGACCAGGACTAATCTCATCCTACAGATGTCTCTTTTCTCATCTACTTTCCTATATTTCTTCCTCAGCTTCCTTCACCCCATGTAGGCTGATGCAGTAATAAAGAAGATTTAAAAGCACAAATAGGAAGGAGCAAGGCTCCCAGGATGGTGGAATTTAATAATGCAGACAGTCCTTTTAGACTACAAAATAGCTCTTAAAAGATTTCATTTCATGTAATTCCAGGCTCAGTCCAGCGAGATCCTCTTACACAATCTCTTCTATTTATGCTGTGCTTCTTTGAACAGGCTCCCTGCACTGGTGCTACAAGGCCCGCCGCAGCATAGCTAAGATAATACAGTCGTCTCTCTGTGCACAGAGGGGAATGGCCAGTAGGTGTCCTGAGGATCCGGGAAGAAGGAAGACAACTGTGATAATAATAACTGTCACTTAGCACATCTTTACTAAAGACTAAGTTTATTAATCCTTTAGACAGAAATTATACTAAGTGCAAACTATCACTGTAGCTCTACATTACTATGAACAATATACTTTCATTATGTCCCATTTATAGAGGACAAAACTGAGACTTGCTAAGATTTAACAGCTTGCACAGTTGCATTAAAGTTCAACAACTTAGATAGTTGCAACTTGTAGGAAAAAGAGTCTCTGAAATAGGTCTCTGGAAGCAGAAAGTTTGATTTTTATTAGACTTTCAGTCAGTTCTCCATTTATCTAGGAAAGCGACTGCACTCAACGTCTATTAGACAGTTGCAACTTGAGCAAATGAGTCAGATTTTAACCAGATGCCATGAGTTATTATGGGAAGAGTAGGGAACTGAAAGCATCGCCTAGCCTGTGCCTTTGTTGAAAAAAAAAGAAGGAGCCTGCCATAAGGTGTCTCCTGAGACTACAAAAGACGTGTTTCCCCAATAATGTTTACCAAGGGAAAATCCTAACCTGACATATGACCATGTTCTACTGAAAAGGAAGGTGTTCATTTCTCAGTGCCCTTCTAGTTTCTTGGTATACTCTACTTGAAACATCATTCCATTTTTTTTTCTGAATTAATAAAGAATGAGGAAGTTAAGTTCTATTCTTCCAATGAAATGACCTACTGGCTTAAATGTGGAATTAATTCTTAAGGAGAAACTTCAGTATGGGAAAGGGAGATCAGACTGAGTTCGAAACTGCTTGTAAATAACATAGGCCATCCTACTACCTATGTCTTTGCCTAGAAATCAGTTGACCCCTGAAACAGACTACATGTCCAGAGGCACTTCCTGGAATTTACATTCCTCTCACTCTTTGTATTTCTAAGTTGGTCCTAAATTTCCTAAGACAATGAAAATGACATAACTCTATCAAAGGAAGAATAAGCACCATACATCAGATACTCCCTTGGTCCCAGGATTACATTTGTACATTATCTCTTCAGCTCACAGTATATCTTCATTAGCTCTATTCCTCAGCTAAAAATAAAACCTGAAACATAACAATAATTTTAATGATTTTTTTTTTTAGTAACATTGCCAGTGGTTCCTAACCAAACACAGATGTAGGCATAGAGCCTAGGAATAACTAATTCTCTGGCTCTTCTACAATATGGCAGTGATTCTCAACCTTTGATAAATACATGTTTGTATAAATATATAGGCATAAAGGCTTAGTTTTTAAAAAGTTTTATGCATATGATTTAATTTAAAATATGCTTATGAATGCCCAATGGCAAATCTATCTTGGGTGAGAAAGAATACATGGAAAGTTATTTATGTTGCAGATGAGAGCAAGCAGTATGTGAAAATACTGATTCAGAGAGAAAATGAGGTTTTCTTGCTTTTTTCTTTATTTTCTTTATGTTTTTAGTAGAGGGTCTCACTCCATACATCAGGGTCATAGAGATCCCCCTGTTTTCAGCCTCCCAAGTGCTGGAATTACATGCCTGGTCTCAGTGGCCATCTCAGCCTGCCCTGGGGGCAAGGCCAATACAGCATGCTGGCCATCCAAAGCTGGTCCTGCCTAAGCACACTCATTAGTCAGCTGAGCTATCTGGCCAACCCTTCCTTGCATTTTTTAGTGAGGCCTTAAGTTAAATAAATTCAGAGAATGTTTGAAGTTCGGTGGAAGGGATGATGTTTTTGCTTTTGTTTTTCCGGTGGAGTATACTTTTGATGACAGTAATAAGATCGCTCCCAGAGAAGCAATAAAGAACTTGGAGTAGATTCTCATCCTGAAGATTCAAATGTGTGTCAAATGACCAAGCCCACCATGGAAGCAGATAGATATGTTTTGATATAGCTCACTGACCGGGTCACTTAAGAATCTGTATACCTGTACTGACAGCTACTGCACGAGGATTTTTCAAAATTATCGCCCAGTGGAATTTCACAGCACTCTGCAGTGCCTATTCTTACTGTCATTTTTTAGTAGAAATGACATTTGAAGGTAAATTCCCCTACTTCAAAGTACACTTTTCACAGACCTTCCTGTCGAACCGAGAATTCAACCCTAGCCGTATTTATTGTTTTCTAGATTAAACATTGTTTTTCTGCTCTATTGTATTTGAGCTTCTGACCCCATTTTCACAAAAATACAACAGTTCATTATGTCAACAGAGAAATGTAGCAAAGATGGCGCACGCCTGTAATCCCAGCACTTGGAAGGCTGAGGCAGGAGGATCAATGCGAGTTTGAGACCAGCCTGGGCTACCAAAGTGAGCTCTAGGCCAGCCTGAACTGCATAGTGAGACCCTGTCTCAAAAAAAAAAAAAAAAAAATTATTGAAAATAATAATGCAAAGGTTTTCTTCTGTAGCAATTTAGGAAGGGTTTGAGGCTCTTTACAATCTGAAGAATTTAAGGGCATAACACAGCTGAATGTGTCATGGACTAAATAACGAAGCGACCGGAAGCAGATAAAGCAGAAAATATATCAATAGCAAAACCATACACTGATGTACACAGGATGAATCAGATATTGGTCTTGAGAGCCTTCAAGGGGTTCAGCATATGGATTATAGCACAATGTAATGCTAAAATTATGTTTGGAATATATGTCACTCTTGCCTTTTTGATATATACTGCTCCTTGTATAAACTCAGTTACTGTCATTCTATCAAGAGTAGTACTTGAAAATAAGATACTGGGCCAAATACCATATTCTTGAAAAGGTACAATTTTGTATTTCCATGAATTTCCAAATATTTGTGTCAAAATTGGGTAACTGCTTATATCACATTGTATGGAAAGTTATTAGAATATCAATGATGGCCAGAAAATATCATTTACAAGCTAAGTCAAAGATATTTGATACTCAGAAAGCCAGTGATGATAAGCTCAAGTACCTATGTTACAGAGTAATAGTATCACAAAGCTTTTCTGCTGGAGGGCTAAGAATGTAAGTTAACAGACCAAAAAT